>APFE031029289.1:9571-19582 GCA_000404065.3 Pinus taeda
ATTGTTCATTTATGTAATGTAAAGGAGGTTTCCCCCTCGAAGAGGCTGAATTATAAGGCGTTGATCTATCTTTTCTATATTTTTCTTGAGCTAGTTTCATAACCGTTAAACCTAGACTACATGGAACAAGCCACAACTGATTAGATCATGGACACATAGATCAATAACACCCGAAAATAAAGGATCCAAATATATTGAGTTGTCAACGTATTGCTAACTCCTTCAGTGCAAAAATTAGCTCAACAAGGACTAAGTTCAATAGAAGTTTCCTTATCTGATGGAGGAACTCAACACAATGGGGACCATTGCATCCTAAGGGGGGAGGAATGCTCTAGGTGGATATTTGTGGCCACGCACCTATTCCACTTTGATCCCCACCATTTTTTCTTTCAATTTTTTTGTTTCCTTAATTTTAGCACATTCTACTATTTTTTTTTTTAGTTTTTTAGGTCCTAAACATCTGGAGCCGTTTTGAGGCCCTAAACGACATTTTTTGGGAAAACAATTTGGCGGCAATTTTTTTTTTAACATGGTATTCATTATTAGAAGTTGTAGTCCTTAGATATATATATTTCTAGGAAGGTATCATGTGCGTCAAACAACGTGTTCGAGAATTTTTTTTGGACCCCATATTAGGTGGGCGGACCTACCTATGGTTTTGTGCATGGATTTCACACATGGTTTTAGCCCCAATGGTTTTTGGTCCATGGTATTTGTAGATCCGGTCAAGCGAAGTATGGTTATGTTCTAATCCAAGGTTAATGGATTGGGTTTTATGGATGCTTCAACATGTATATATATGTTTTGTAAGATTGAAAGGAAAATAATGCAAAACTAATTTGGTAGACTCAGTTTTGGGATCCAAGGGAAAATCGCTGTGTATATTTGTTTTACGTGTTATGCTCTTGCCATTGTTTATTTTCTGGTTTTAAGAATTCGTATGCGGGTAATTTCTGTACGGGGTTAAATCCTACATTTGGTATCAAAGTTATTTTGGATTCAAGGAGACACCTTTGCTGTTGAGGGGTTTTGGTCTGGCCTCTGGTAGACCATGTTCAATGGAAGATCTATGGGATCAATTCTTGTGGTGAAATAAGATGGTGAGTAGTGGAAAGATAGAGATCGAGAAATTTAATGGTTAGAATTTTGAGTTGTGGAAACACAATATTGAGGGTTTGTTGGTGGATATAAGTCATTGGATTGTCGTAGATCCGGGTACTAAACCATTGACAATGTCCGATGAAGACTGGGAGAAGTTGGATCGGAAGCCAAAAAGCACAGTACGATTGTGTGTCTTAGATTCAGTATTTTTGAATGTATCAGGGGAAGTTATAGTGAAGGCTTTGTGGGACAAGTTAGGGACTTTGTACCAATCTAAAGCTCTGGTGAATAAACTATTCCCACGAAAAAAGATGTATAACCTAAGGATGAAAGATGGAGACTTGGTGAGAGAGCATCTAAGAGCATTTAATATTGTGGTAAGCCAATTATTATTTGTTGACATTAAAATTTTATATGAAGAGTGCATCAGTTTGTTGTGTTCTCTACCAATTTCATGGGATAGTCTGGTTGTTGCAATAGGTAGCAATGCAACTGCCTTGCAGTTTAAGGAGATAGTCTCATCCTTGCTAATAGAGGAAATGAGACGGAAAAATGTGGAGAGACAAAATGGTTATTCCTTTTCTGTATGAGGAGGGTCCTAGAATATAAATAAAAATAAGTCCTTGAGTGGGAGATATAAATCTAGAGGGATATCTAAATCTCCAGGAAAGCCTGTATAGGAGTGCTGGAAATGTGGGAAACAATGACACTAGAAAATGGATTGTAAATCTAAATCTCCCGAGAAAGGAAAGTGATTTGATGATTCTTCTTTTGCAGAGGTGAAAACCACCTCAGATGAAGGTGTGGATATGAACTTGGTTTCTTCTTCAAGTACACATGTAAATCATGAGGCCTAGTTGATTGACTCAGGTGCATCCTTTCACTTGACTCCCCAGAGACAGTGGTTCTGCGAGTATAAGAAATATGATGGTGGTGATGTCTTCATAGGGGATGACAGGAAGTCTAGAATCATTGGTCATGGAAAATTCAAGTTGAAATTGCAAGGTGGAAGGATTAGAACACTTCTGGGTGTTTTTCATATTCTTGCATTAGCCAGAAATCTAATTTTTGTAAGCAAGTTAGATAATGCAAGTGTAAAAATAGTGTTCGAGAAAGATACCTGCAAGATGGTTCAAGGAGCACTAGTATCTATGCAGGGAATTCGGATTGGACTCTATACAAGCTGCAAGGTAGCAATGTTGTTGATGGGTGCAACAATTTTGTGGTTCCTGAAGGTGGATCAGAAAATCTAGTGGTCTATGGAGAAAAGACCATGGTATGGCATCAAAGGCTTGCACATATTGGAGAGAAGGGCCTTCAAATAATTCATGGTAAATTTATGGTAGAAGTTATGTCTAATAGCTCTCTGGATTTTGATTTCTATGAAAATTTTTGTATATGGGAAGAACAATCAGGTGACTTCCCCTTTAGTGGTAAGAGGGCGAAATAGAGATTGAAGCTTGTGCAGAATGATGTGTTTGGACCTGTGTCGGTTCCACGACACTGCAAGTCTGTGTTCTATGTATCATTTATAGATGATTTCTCAAGGAATACATGGATATATTTCTTCAAGAAGAAATATGAAGGCTTTGATAGGTTTAAAGAATTTAAGGCTCTGGTGGAAAACTAGGCAGACAAGAAGATAAAGGTGATGAGGATAGATAACAGTGGAGAGTTTTTCAAGAAATAATTTGAAGAGTTCTATAAGAAGTGTGGTATAGCACGGAAGAAGACTACTCCATACACACCTGAGAAAAATGGAGTTGCAGAAAGAATGAACAAGATGTTGATGGAAAGGGCAAGAAGCATTCTTAGTGGTGCCAAGTTAGGACAACAATTCTGGGCAGAGGTGGTGGAGACTGCATGTTATCTGGTCAACAGATCATCTTCATTAGCGTTGGACTATAGGACTCCATAAGAGGTATGGACCGATAGGAAACCTTCTGTTTCACATCTAAGGGTATTTGGATGTGATGCATATGTACATGCTCCAAATGAGAGAAGAACAAAGTTGGATAGTAAATAAGAAAATTTCATATTTATTGGGTATAAGGATGGTTTAAAAGGTTTTAAGCTTTTGAATCCGATAACAAGGAAGGTTGTGTACAACCGAGATGTCATGTTTAGAGAGGCGAAAGATGTTATTAAACATGAATTCCTACCAAAGGAGCCTGAGAAGATAAGTTTGATGTAAAGGAGGAATAATCAGACTCTACAACAGAAGAGGAATCATAAGATGAAGAGCCACAAACTTTGGTTATGAGAAGATCAGTTCGAGAAAGAAGGAAGCCAGAAAGGTATAGTCCATCTGATTTCTATTCAAATTTTACCTTATCTACTACTAATGATGATCCCAGAAATGTGAAGGAAGTAGTAGATTCAGAGGATGGAAAACTCTGGAAAGATGCAATGGTTGATGAAATGACATCTTTGCACAAAAATGAGGCTTGGGATCTGGTAGAGTTGTCGGCTAGAAGGAAACCCACACGAAAAAAATGGTTGTTCAAGAAGAAGATGAATGCAGAAGGAAAGGTGGATAAATATAAATCTCGGTTGGTAACAAAAGGTTATTTTCTAGATTGTGTTATTTTCTAGAAGGGGGGCTGAGCCGCCCCTTTGTTGCATCGATTGCGTAGTGAGGGGAGTGAAAGGGGGTTTGAGTGGTGTAGGTATAACCCCACTTGATGGGGTCCAAGGCAACACCCCGGAAAATTTTGGTTTTGGACCCTATATTAGGTTGGGCAGACCTACCTATGGTTTTGTGCATGTTTTTTGCACATGGTTTTGGACGCGATGGTTTTTGGTCCATGGTTTTGGACGTTATGTTTTTCGATCCATGGTATTGGATGCTTCGACATGTATAAATATGTATTGTAACGTTGAAAGGAAAATAATGAAAAATCAAGCTGGTAGTCCCGGTTTTGGGATCCACGAGAAAATACCTGTGTGTATGTATTTTATGTGTTATGCTCTCGGATTGTTTATTTTCTATGTTTTAGAATTCGTATGTAGGTAATTTCTATATGGGGTTAAAACCTACATTATTCCTAGATGTCGGGAATTGATTTTGGTGATATTTTTTCTCGCGTTTCCAAGGTAGCTTCTATTAGATTACTTTTATATGTTCCCGCTGCTTTTGATTTTGAGGTAGAACATATGGATGTGAAGACAACATTTCTTCATGGGGATTTAGAATAAGAGATCTACATGAAGCAACCTAAAGGATTTGTGGGGAAGGGTAGGAAAGAATTGGTATGAAAGTTAAAAAAGTCCTTGTATTGGTTAAAGCAGTCGCCAAGGATGTGGGATCATAAATTTGATACATTTATACAGGGACTTGGCTTGACCAAAAGCAAAGCAGATCATTGTGTGTGTTTTAAATGAATTGGTGATGGTATTATTTATCTGTTGTTGTATGTGGATAATATGTTGCTGGTTGGAAATGACAAAGAAATTATCTAGGATTTGAAGACCAAATTATCCTCCAAATTTGACATGAAAGATCTTGGTGTTGCAAACTATATTTTGGGCATGGAAATTGTATGAGATTAGGCAAAGAGGAAGCTTTGGTTAAACTAGAGGAAGTATATTGAGACAATACTGAAGATGTTTAGTATGCAGGATAGTAAACCAGTGAAGGTTCCTATTCTTGTAGCTATAAAGTTATATGTTGAACAATGTCCCAAGACATAGGAAGAGGAAGAGGACATGTCTCGTGTTCCATATGCAAGTGCACTCAGTAGTCTGATGTATGTAATGGTATGTACTAGACCATACATTGCACATGCCGTGGGAGTATAGAGCAGGTTTATGTCAAAACTAGGGAAGGAGCATTGGAAAACAGTGAAGCAGGTTTTCAGGTATTTGCATGGCATTAGTGATTATGGTTTGTGCTACCAAGGAAGACCAGGATTGGATGAAGTTTTGGACATTTGTGGCTTTGTTGATGTAGACTTGGTTGGAGACCTGGATCAGAGAATATCTACAAGTGAGTATGTGTTTAACCTATTTGGAGGTGAAGTCAGTTGGATGAGTAAGAGACAATCTATAGTGTCACTTTCAACTACAGAGGTAGAATACATGGAAACCACTCATGCAAGCAAGGAATAATTTTGGTTGGAGAGATTGTGTTCAAGTGTGGGGTTAGTACAATGAGCTATAAGGATAGGTTGTGACATCCAAAGTGAAATTTTCTTGGCGAAGAACCCTGCTTATCATTCAAAGACAAAGCACATTGATGTTTAGTATCACCTTGTGAGGGATATAGTAGAATATGAAAAGGTGTTGCTGGTAAATATGGACACTTTGAAGAGTACTATAGATGCATTGACAAAACATGTGAGCCCTGAGAATTTATCTTGGTGTAGAGAAACAATGGGTGTTACAGGGCTGGATCAATGACTAAGCTCTCATGTGGCCCGTTGTGGAAAGAAAACAACAAGTCGGATAATGTTAGGTTGTGTTATATGTGCAGTGCGTTGGGCGGGCTCATGGGGGGTGGCAGCCTCCCTTATCGGGAGTTTTGAGGGGGGCAATAGCCCCCCTCTATAGGGTCTTGGGCAGCGCCCCAGGGAAATTTTTTTGGACCCTATATTAGGTGGGCGGACCAACCTATGGTTTTCTGCATGGATTTCGCACATGGTTTCAGGAGCGATGGTTTTCAGTCCATGGTATTTTGTAGATTCATTCAAGGGAGCAACATTATGTTCTAATCCAGGGTTAATGGATTGGGGTTTATGGATGCTTCGAAATGTATATATATGTATTGTAACATTGAAAGGAATATATTGAAAAATCAATGTGGTAGTCCCGGTTTTGGGATCCAAGGGAAAATATTTGTGTATATTTGTTTTATGTGTTATGATCTCACCATTATTTATTTTGGGTTTTAAGAATTTGTACGCAGGTAATTTATGTATAGGATTAGAACCTACACAGAGATCATATGCCAAATTTATGACCCCAAGAAGTTGATGTACCAACTTACCCCAACTGGGCCCATAGTTTGTCGTTTCCTCTCGTAGGGTTAGGTTTTTGGATGTTTAGGTTTTTCCATTATTTCTCAATAATAAATAGACCTTCAAGCTTCATTGTAACATAGTTTGGAGGTGTATAGCGGCCACATCTCTTCTCAGAGATAAGCTACCATCGGCTGAGCTACTTTATTTCTGTTCTTTATGTAAGCATATTTCAGTTCTTTTATATTAATGAAATGACGTTTTATTTCTACTACATCATTGTGTGTATGGTTATATCTGTAATTTTTTGTCTTCATGTTTAAATTCAGATTGCAATTTTTTTCCCACATTGCATCATAGTGGAATCCTCAAATTTTGGGTCTCTCACCCTACACAATCTTTCATTAGGTCTCGACCAATTTCTTGGGCACTCCCATGTAGTGAAACCTAGCAACCAGAAATCATTCCTAGCACCCTTTTTCCCATCCATATTATCTCGCCATGTTTTTTTGATGATGTCTAACTCTCTTTCTCACCCATTTATTTCTCCATCCAAGACATGCGAGCACCCAACGTGAAATTGCTCGATGTAGCATGGTATATTTCCCATACAATATGATGGTAAGGAAACCCAAAAATGTGTGTAAGAAACTAGACCAAGCTGATTGTCTACAGCATGCCAAGCATGATTTTGCAGCCAATGTGCCCATGAGTGTGACGTTGTTACATTTTTCTCCACTAAAAATAATTAACGTTCTTGGTAATACTCCAACTAGTAAATCAACATGAAATTCGCCAATCAAGATCACAATTATGATCAGAATGTGGCCTCATGATTTGTAACTAAGTCTCCACTCCAAGAAGACTTGGGTAATCTCCATTCTCTCCAACTCATGGAATACTTCTACATGTATACTCAAAATACCTCTAACATGCTATTGCTGATAATGATTGCCCCCATTTTGTTGACTAAATGGGTAGTTATTCCAGTTGTTGCATCCACCACATGAGAATAATGACCCACACATCAAATGCATTATTTTTCTTCTACATTTTTTCTCTTTGTAAACAACTATTATCTCATATTTCTAATAAAATTCTCTTCTACTCATAATTTTTCATAATATACCTCATTCCCTAAGGCACCACAGATGCATTTCCTGAGGAAACGCATCAACCACCATAACTCTCTCAATAGGTAAGTACTTGAATGTACCTACTGGCACTTAAAGGAACCGTCATATGTAAATGGTTTCTTATTCCAAAATATCACAATATATATCTTATTTATGTTAATTAACGACCCAACTCTGAAAGTTATCATGTTATCAACTAAAATTTACAAACATCCATCATACTTTTATAAAATATTATAATGGTTGTAATATCTTTGTCATCCTCTTCTAACTCATCATTCTCTCGTAGGACTCTTTAAATGTAAGTCTCTTTGTCTCCAATCATCCTACTTTATGTGGCTTCATGACATTTAATGAAGTAACTTTCCTCTATTGTCCTCCTTGTTGTGAGTGGTTAATAGTCTCAGAAAGTGTCTATGAAATGTCCCGCTTGTCCTTAATACTCTTATAAAAATAAGTAAACATGGATTGACTCAATACAAATTTTGAATAAGATGTGTTCATCCACTTTTGATCTCTCCCTCCTAATCGTATTACAATGATCCTCGATCTATGTCACAATAAGGTGTGTTTTTCCCATTGTCATTACTCCCTCGCAATCATATCATAGCGATCCTGAATATTCACCCAATATTATGCTTCTTCATCATAGGAATGATAATATTCATATAATTTCTAATAAGGTAATAAATCTCTACTATCATCAAAGGTACAAATTTGGTGGTTCGAATATTTTGTTTGAATCATTATAACTACAATGTCACCTAGTTGAACATTTTTTGGGCTCACACTACGAAACCAATATCTTATATATATGGGTTTATCACATATAATTCATGTTTTATTTTCCTCATAATGTATCATCTTGTACCTATCCCTATCCTCTTATGTATTACAATAGAGAGACTTTACTATATTATTATTGATAAAATTGTGAGAAATACTAGTTTCACTGGTAGTGGCCATCTTTGTCTACAATATCATTACATGTATAAATTGAAGACCCTACCCATATTCTCATTTGGTTGATGGATTTGGGTTTTGGATGAATTGGTGGATGGTAATTATTTTCAGTTTACACCGAGGGTTTGTTTGTAGTCTCATTCTCTTTTTCTAAGTTAGCAATATATTAAGTCATTTTTCTTCTACCTCGCTCCGTTAGGTTTCTTGTGTAGGTTTAGGGTTTGAATTTTGTTACTAAGTTGATGTTAAGGAATTTCTAGTCTCTAGTCCTCCCACACCCTTGTGCTCATGTTTACTTTGTGTGAAATTTAACCACAAATTATTTCACATGTGCATATCAAATAGCTTAAAAGGGTATTAGTCTTGGAAATTTCCTTTTTCATTTCATTGAATAGTTGTATGTTATTCCTTTATGTTCTAGTTTTAAGTTCCTACTGAAATTTTGTTTATATTATGCAATTTCGTTCACAACCATGTAAAATTATATCTTCCTATATAGACATACCATGTTTAGGGACTAGTTTGTTAGTTAATATCTACCATAAAAAAGAAAATTTCACATGACATTTAATTTAACATATTCTAAATGAAAATCCCCTCATACTTGGTTTCTCCAAGTGGATGTCAAGCCTCAAATTATGCCGATTCATGGATAAAACGTTTATGCAAGTTTCACCGCTCCTTTAGATATTTTTATCCTGAAGTTAAGGTTTATATGAAAAATTCGCCTTTGCGGACAAAGGAAACTAGCCTAGACGTAGTGACTAACCTAGTAACAATAAGGGGGGGAATCAAACTTGTGTTCCTTTAGAGAAATTAACATGAAGAAGAAGGAGGACTTACTTGGATTTGTAAGTCTCTTTCTCCTCGCTTGAACTCTTTTTCTCCTACGCCAAGTGCTCTGACCTACACCTGCAACACTAGAAAGACAAGCAAACACTACACAAACAAGTAGATCTATGATAATTCCCCCATTAAATGAATCATAAACATTGATATGCAATTTAAATAATATATGGTACAAGTATATAAGGAAACCAAAGAACTTTGCATTAAATGGATTAGTAGAAGTGAAAACCCAATGATCAATGACTTGTAGATGTCTCCCCAAGTTGATGTACTCCTTCCTTTATCTCAAGGAAATCTCCAATCCTCCACCCAAAGAGAATAAGTGATATATCTTTAACCTCAATTCAGAAGCATAAAGATGCAAGTAAGGTCCTTTGAAGCCAACCTTGAGGTCTTAGAAGAGGGTAAATTTATAGTTCATGAAATTATAGTTTTGGTTTTTACCAATCTAGGCTTGAGATCTATGAAAGGTGGGAAATAATCTTAGGATATAAAGGTAATCCCATGATCATAGGACTTCGAGGTCATTTTTTATATTAAATGGTTGAAACGTATTTATAATATTATAGAAGTGGAATCTTTGAGATAAAATATCATTTTTCCCGAAAATACAAAACTAGCACACCTATAGTAACTCGGAGACTATGTGGGTAGTGGTTCTGTAAAGTTATACAACTACTCTAGGGTGTAGGGGCACAATGATGGGACATGTAGTGGCCCTAGAATCAAGGATTTTGACATCAATTTTTAGTTTTTCTTATATTACCAGAACGAGAATGATTAAAGATTTGTTGGGGATGATTGAAAACTTGTAAAGGATGATGATTAGTTTCTTTTATAGGCCATTAGGTCCATCATAACAGTATAACTCAAGTATGTCAAGTAAACCAAGTACGACAAAGTAATCAAAGTGTGACACTTACGACAAGTATGACAAAATGGTCCATAACATATAGTATACTACTCAATCATAATGTGATGACACTTAAGTTTTGTATTCTAAT
>APFE031029294.1:0-25127 GCA_000404065.3 Pinus taeda
GAGCACTTACTTCAACTGGCTTGAAAGGTAGAGGCTACAATTTTCTCCTTCCCTAAAAAATCTAGGATTCGTGACAGCTTGTAACAGTTTTATAAACATTAGCAAAGACGGTAAGCCAATAGTACCCTGCTTTCAAAATATTATTAGCCATCATCTTCCAAAATAGGTGACCTCCATAGTCTCCCTTGTGAAAATCATCCATGACCTGTTTTTCTTCCTACTCAACCAAACAATTCAGCAAAATACCTTTCGAATCTTTCCAATAAAGTGCGTTATTCATAATACAAAATTTGGCAGCCTTTAGTTTCAGAGTTCTACTTTTATTTTTATCCATCCCTGGTGGCAGTGAAAGGTGCTGGAGCACATATTCAATATCTGAATACCAAGGAGAATGGAGAAAATTTTCAGATACCTGAATGAGCGAACTGTCTCCATCTTCTTGGGACATAGCAGTAATCAGGTTTATATCCAAAGCATGCAAATTAGACTCCGCCATCAGTTTTGCTAGACCTGATCCCTTGATGAGATTTGCTGGCTTTATCTCCAAGTCATATTCTAACAAAGTTGTGATCCATTTGCCTCACCTCCCTTTCAGATCTGTTTGTACCAAAACATATTTGACGTCTACATTAGGGATATAAGCAAGAATATGAGAGTGCAGAATATATACCCAAAAATCTTTCAAAGCTTTCACCAAGGCAAGAGCTTGCTTCTCAATAATGTTATATTTTAAGGTTGCATCTATTATTGTCTTGCTGAAAAAGGAAATTGCCTTCTCAAGCTGGTCTCTTTTTTGCATTAGAACTACTACCATAGTATGCTCAGAGGCGAATGAAAATGATATGAAATCTTGGGAATAATATGGGCTGATTAAAATTGGAGCTGAAGAAAGAGCAAACTTTACCAGGTTGAAATATTTTATGGCTTCTTTGGTCCACTTTATCACATTATCTTTCTTCAACATATTTGTAATTTCCCTCAAGTGTTCAGCTAGATTTGGCACAAAATGATGTAAGAAGTTCATGTTATTGTTAAATGCTTGGATCTCCTTTTTACTACGAGGAAAATCAATTTTCTAAATGGCTTCCACTTTAGTAGGATCAATGTGGATGCCCTCCTTGGATATTATGTGACCGAGAAACTTCCCCTCATCCATGGAAAACAAGCTCTTTTTGGGATTAAGTGATATGCCACATTTTCTGCAACGCTGAAAAACAATTTTTAGATGGTAAATATGCTCCTCATCAGAATTGGAAAAGACAGTCAAATCATCAAGATACACTACTAAAAATACATCTTTCTAATTTGCAAAGGTGATGTCCATAGCCCGCTGAAATGTTGCACTAGCATTCTTTAAACCGAATGGCATCTTGGCATAATGGAATGTCCCTCACAGAGTGGTGAATGATGTATTGTCCCTGTCATCCTCATGGACCAAAATTTGATTGTAGCCGGAATACCCATCGAGCAGCGACATACGAGATGCCCCAACTACTCTTTGGCATATGTGGTCCATTTTTGGCAATGGATAATTATCTTTCAACGACACCTTATTCAAATTTCTGAAATCAATGCATAATCTAATCTCACTTGTCTTCTTTCGCACAGGCACCAAATTAGAAATCCAATCTGAAAATCTAATTGGAACAATTATACCAGCCTTGTACAATCGATTCACCTCTTTCTCTATTAATGGCAACAACTTCAAATTTATCCTTCTCAACTTCTGGTGAAATGGCTACTAGTTTGGCTTGATTGGAATGATGTGTTGATTTATACTTTTATTGTACTCCTCCAAATATATATAGTCCCGTGCAAATACATCAGCAAATGAAGACAATAAACTAATGTATTTTTGCTTTACCTGGGGAGGTAATGCCTTTGACAACTTTACCATCTTTGGATTTTCTGCTATTCCGATATTCACATCTTCAACTCCCTTTTCGGTCAGCACTAAGCTTAGCTTCCAGGCTACATCATCTTGGTCAAATAATTTCTCTAAAGGTATAAAGCCTTTAGGGATGACATTGTCCTTCAGCTGCAAAACTTCCATGTGATTTACCTCTATTTTAGGTTCACCATCATCTTGCTCACCATCTATAGAAGTGTCTTTATATTTTCCCTCAGTTTGCAGAAATTCCTCGATTTCTTTGTCATCCTGAAACACCTACCAATATCTTAGATTATCAGGGACAACTGGGCAATGCTTCACATGAATTTCAAACTTATTGTTTGAATTCGTCGGGATCTTTAAGTTACTTGCAGTTGTGGTAATGGAATCTGCAATAACATTTTGTACACGAGGGACATAATCTGAAAACAACCTCAAAATATCTAAAACCACATTACGGTAAGCCCTCATTCGAGGATGTTTGGCTTGGTATTCACCCTTGACTTGTTTGATTACTAATTCAGAGTCACCATAAACTAAAATTCTCTTTGCATTCAACTTCTTGAGGATTTTCAAGCCTGCAATTAGTGCCTCATATTCGGCTTCATTATTGGAACAATCAAAAGCCAATTTATATGAACAAACTCTTACATTACTTGGAACTTTATTCGGTAAGAAAACATGGCTGTGTATCCAAATACCAATTCTCGCACCTTCCTTACCTACTACTCCATCAATGTCCATACTCCACAAACCTGTTTCTCCCTCCAAGTGCTGGAATTCTGCTTGCTCTTCTACCTTTGGCTATTGTCCATCAATTTTCTATTGTTGGTAGAATGTTGACTATTCAGCGGTATTTTCAAGCCTTTGTCTCTCTTGATCAAGTACAGCCCTGAAATTTTTTGTTATCACTGGTATATCTTCAACTTCAACTAATTGACTATTTACATCATTGAAAACACTATCAGAATAAAGAACAAAAGATTCTAAATCAGGATTAGGATTGGCCCTGGTGTATCATCTGCAAGCCAGTGTGTTGAATTATTCCCAAAAATCAAATTGACATTACAATCTTGTTAGCCTACTGAATTCCAAACTCATCATCCAAAAATCTAGAATTATTTAATGTACTGGGGCAATAGTTTTCAATTCTTCCACAAGGGCATTTAGAATGCTTGCAAGTTAGATGTTCAATTCATAAACTAAACCGGAGATTGACAAAAACAACATTCATCTACTATGAACTTGCAGAGCAAGAGCAGTTTGAAGGCTACATGGATAACTTCAGGCTCTGTCTATATTTTATAAAGCAAACAACAATAACAAAAAAACAAACTTTTCATTCCCTAGTATGGTAGCCACTATGTTAGCACCTAAATCTACCTCAGGCTAAGGTAGGTCTAGGGTAACATCAAACCACGCTTAACCTGGTAGCTAGCCCTACCAGGTCAGGAGAGGGCTCTCTCCTTGTCAATCTCAATGAAAATATATCAAGGAAGTCTTGATATGACTTATATGAATACTAATTTTGGGCTAGGTATGTTTGCTCAGAGGAATTTTCTTGATTTTAATGGTTGGTTGCTGGATCAGATGAGGAAGGCAGCTTTGTGTCTGGGAAACCAACACAGATTTGCAGAGGTTTTTGTGGGGAGAGGTAGGCAAGTGTTTTATCACTTTGAAATGAGTGTAATGGTGAGTCTAAATACTAGTGAGGAGCTATAGAGGGCATGCAAATGTCATGAGTCCTCTTCAGATAGTAAAAAACATGTGAAACTAAATAAACCCTAAGGTAGAGCACTGAAACACCAATGGATTCTACCTTTTACAGTTGATTCATTTAGTTATGTAGAATAAGAGAGATGATGGCACACATAAACATAAAATCAACTTAATTACAGAGAAGAAAACAATGCTAATTCACATTACCACAAGAATCCCACAAAATGCTGTAAAACCCTAGTTTATTTCCTTGCCAAACTGTAGTAGTGATGTACAAAGAAGCTCAGTGCATCCACAAAAGTCCAACCTTGAAAAATGACTAAGAAAGTGCAATATATAGGCATCAAACCACTTATTCTAGCCATCAAGGGTCGATTCCATGAGTCAATGAGCTGTTTCAACAAGATCTAAAATAGGAACTAAAAAATAGGCAGTGGAACAGCTTGCCTCTAAAACTATGGAAATGAATTCATTCAGCTCAAAACCACCTAAAATTGATGTATCTACCTCCTTAAGTCATTTTTCATCATTTTTACACCATATTACATCATGAATTTGACCATGTGAGAAGAAAAAGTCAAACTGGTAGAAAGCTAGGCAAAACTTTGAGTTTTTTAGCAAAATTGGCAAAATTTTGCCTGATGCACAACACCTTTTCCAAGCTACGTTTGAATGCCTTCTCCTTCACCAAATTAGCTCCAAGATGGCTTTTGGAAATTTCTATCTATATAATTTCTAGGACAAGTGGAATTTTTGGATTTGGTGTCCATTTGACCCTTCAAAAATCAGTTCTCCCAAGACTGCCTCCTGTGGGTCCAAAAAGTGGCAGAAAGGGAATTTTGAGGTGTTTTCTACCCTTTAGGTGACCCAAATATCCTCCAAAATTCATGAAACTTTCTGGGTTTTCATATTTTTTCATGACGAATCCAAAAATGTAATCCATTCTTCAAAATTCCCAACTAGATCAATGCGCATCAGAGGAAATTTTCTGTGTTTTGCAATTAAAATTTAGGAAATGACAAAAATTTATCCAAAATGCTTCAAAATTGGCAAGAGGAAAGCTTATCAATTTCTTTGCTAAGCCAAGGAAGCTTCAGCCGAGATTCTAAGTTTATCTTGCTCCTTTTTGGCTTTTAAGGCTCTTCCTAACTTGGCTTTTAGGCTTCTTATTCTTGTCTTCCAAATTTTGTTCCAGGCCAAATACTGATAGGCCATGTGGCGCAACATTTTCTTCCCCTTATTAGCCTTATCAGGAAGCTTCTCAAGGTGTATATTTAATCTTTCCAACCATGATTCACGTTCAGCCTCTATTTCTTGCTCTAGTGAAGTCAGCTTGATTTTCCTTCTTTTTGCCACTTGCCAGTTTTCCCTTATGTTTTGCAACTCCATAATTATTTGTTTGTCCTCCAATTGCTTGTTCTGTTGCTCAAGGTACTTAATGATCCATTTAGCCTTCTCAAGGTCAAGTGATAAGGGTTGTATTTCAGCTTGTTTCTCCTTGATGATCACATCCTTGAGTCTTGAGCTTTGGGAGCCCAAATGAGTGCCCTCTTCCTCAACCAAAATAAAATCCATGTCTTAGCCTTTAGAAGGCCCTTCATCATGCAATGGTTGCTTTCGTCGAACCTATACCTATTCTGCTGAAGAACAAGGAAAAGCCCCTTTCGCCCTAGGTTAAGATATCATTTCCCTATTGTCCGGTGAAGAGAAGAAGACCCCTTCCACCCCTATTGGAGATAATACTTGTTTGGCAGCTGCAAAAAGTGTTCTTGTGCCCTTTTCATAAGTTATAAACACAGGAATGTGAGCCTCCTCAGTTTTCCTTTCATACTCTCTTTTTTTCCTAGAAGGTCCACCTTCCTCTTGAGGTTCTACAAAAATTTGAGGCCCTTTCAAAATATCATGGGCAATGAAGGTTTCCCATGGCACTCTCAACTGAGTGAGCTAATGTACAACAACAATCTTGATGACACCAAAGTGATAAATGCTATTAAGCTGCTGTGGGTATGGTTTTCTCTTAGAAAGCACAATCATCCTCTCTATGTTATTGCAAATGAAGTATGGTATACTGATCATTCTAACCCTAGTAAAATTCATAAGCAGTCTGATATGATAGGCATAGAGTCTGGAGAACCTTCCCTCACATGTGAAGTATTTAATGATGAGTTTCATTAGTGCCACATACCAGTCCTCCAAAAACTTAAAAGGAAACACCGTGCCAAATTTACTATGATATTTGGCATTAATGTAGGGTTCATAGTTCTGTTTGTTGATATTCTGTCTTTTGTTCCATCTTTCCCCCACATTTGGCATCCTAGTTGCTTCTGCAATAATGGCTGGTAAAAGAGTGAAATTGATGGCAAAAAGCTGTACCATATTGTCCTCCATGTTGATGACAAATTGCCTAGCTAATTCATGATGATACTTAAGCCTCTCAACCATCTCACAAAACTCAAAGCAAGATTGGTATCTGAAACAAGTGGTGGCAAGGGGGCATGCAAGAAGTTCAGCAATGCTAATAGGCTCCTCTCTGATTATCTTCCCATCCTTGTGAGGTCTCGTAGGCTGTACATTCCTGTCTCTTGAACTGTCACTTCGTGTTTCTTCTTCATAGCTTGAGTCACAGTTTCTTGCCATAGTGCATGTCTTAGGAATATGATGAGATGAATATATGGTGAAAAATGGTAATGAAGGATGACAATGGTGATGAGTATGAAGAGATTTCACTCTTGGGGAATGGAATTGGGGAATGAAGGGATTAGTTTTGGGAAACTAGGTTTTACTAAGGGATTTAGGGTTTGATAAGGGATTTAATTATTTTAGGGGAACGGGATATGGGAAAAGGGATAAATAGAGTAATTTAGGGTAATTAAAGGGTGAAAGGGTTTAATGATGCTTTTAGTGATGGTGGAGTGAAAATTGCACAATAGAATGGCAAACAATGAAGAGAAACTAGGGTTTCATTTCAAACTTGCAAGACTCATGAAGAACACAAGTATGCACTCAAATTCAGCTTTAGGATGTTGTTTACTTACTTGCAGAATGAAAATATAGCAATTTTGAGGGTTATTGCACGATTTGGAGTGATTGAGGAAGATTTGGACTGATGCGCAACGCACTGGGCCCAATACACAGCGCCCTTCTGATGTGTAGCACTCGTTCAAAATAACACTTCAATATTTCCTCTAATACGCAGTGCACTGCCTCTGATGCACAATGCCAGGCCACGTTGCCTGGAAAATAGGGTCTTTTGTCTTCTTGGCTCCAAATCGTGATTTTTGACTCTCGAAAGGATTTTTTGCTCAATAAAATGATAAATAGGACCCCTTTCACTTCAAATATGGATGACCTTTAATTTTCACTTATTTTCAAACCCACTTTTCTAATGTCAAAGTCACTTTTGGTCTTGAGCTCTGTTTTTGCATTGAAATTGACTTTCTTAATCATTTGGTAAACTAATGCATTGATGCTTGTGTTTTCATTTGTAGTGGCTAGAGTTGGCAAGGTGAGCAAGGGCAACAGCTTTGAACTTATTACATATAGAAAATATTGAAATTACATAAAATTTTTGTACATAGAAATAAAAACTTGGTACTTATTAGACCTCCTCATGTGCCTGCTAACCCTTTATTGAGATTTTTTCTCTGACCATGGAGACAAACCCTAGTCCTAATGAGATCTAAAACCCTAAAAATGATTTTTGCAAATGTAATGACAAAAAGTAACTATAAATGACCTGAACATGTGAAAATAAGCCAACAGGTAAATGACATGGTGGAAATTGACAATGAACCACTACCATCAGTTGATCCATGACCTAATGCAATGTATTGGATTTCAGAGATCTGTGGTTTGTGCTATTTGAATCTTTGATCGGAGGATCCACAGTAAGATGATTTTTACACCAACGTTTCGAATCCCAAATGGGATCCATCATCTTTATCATCTTTCTCTTTGCCCTGATGATGGATCCCATTTGGGATTCGAAACGTTGGTGTAAAAATCATCTTACTGTGGATCCTCCGATCAAAGATTCAAATAATGCAATGTAGCTGATCGGATGGGACACCTAAAATTCATGTAAAAGGAGAAATTTGATCACTGACAGAAGGATGAAGATACCGACACTAATACCTTCTACCATACCTTTACCATGAAGTATTCGAAGGCCCTTCTCTCCAATATGTCCAAGCCTTTGATGCCATAGCATGGTATTTTCTCGAGAGACCACTAGATTTTCTGCTCCACTCTTAGGAACCACAAAACCATTACACCCATCAATAACAGTGCTACCTTACAGCTTGTATAGAGTTCCAATCCAAAATCCCAGCGTCAATACCAGTTCTCCCCGAACCATCTTGTAGGTATCTTTCTCAAACTCTGTTTTTACACCTACATCATCCAACATGCTTATAAAATTAGATTTCTAACCAATGCCGGAATATGCAAAACACCCGGAAGTGTTATAACCCTTCCACCTTGCAACTTCAACTTTACTTTCCCATGACCAACAATTCTAGCCTTCCTATCATCCCCTAAGAAGACATCACCACCATCATGTTTCTCATACTCATAGAACCACTCCCTATGGGGAGTGAAGTGAAAGGATGCACCTGAGTCAATCAACCATGCCTCATGATCTACATGTGTACTTGAAGAAGCCAAGTATACATCCCCACCTTCATCTAAGGTGGTTTTCACCTCTGCATAAGGAGCATCATTAGATCCATTTCCCTTTTCAGGATCTTTAGATTTATAGTCCCTTTTGTAGTGCCCTTCCTTTCTGCATTTCTAGCACACCTTTACAAGTTTTTCTAGAAATTTAGATCTCCCTCCCGATTTAGATCTCTCACTCAATGACTTATTTTTGTTTCTGTTCTAGGACCGTCCTCGTATAGACAAGGAATCACCATTCGGGCTCTCCATATTTTTTTGTCTTATCTCCTCCGTTAGAAAGGATGAGACTATTTCATCAAATTGCAAGGTAGTTGCATTACTACCTATTACAATAACCAGACTATCCCATGAATCTGGTAGAGAACACAACAAACTGATGCACCTATCCTGATCTGAAATTTTAATATCAACAGATAATAACTAACTTACCACGGTATTAAATGCATTCAGATGCTCTATCACCAAGTCTCCATCTTTCATCCTCAGGTTATACAACTTTTTCCGTAGGAACAATTTATTCACCAGAGAGTTAGATTGGTACAAAGTCCCTAACTTGACCTACAAAGCCGTAGCCATAGCTTCCCTTGATACATTCAACAATACTTAATCTGAGACGCGTAATTGTATTATGCTCTTTTGCTTCTGATCCAACTTCTTCCATTCTTCATTGGACACTCCCATTGGTTTAGTATCTGGATCTAATGCGATCCACTAATCTTTATCTACCAACAAATCCCCCATCTTCAATTTCCATAACTCAAAACTTTGACCATTAAATTTATCGATCTCTATCTTTCCACTGCTCACCATCTTATTACAACACTAGAATTGATCCCATAGATCTCCCACTGAACAGGGTCTACCACAAACCCGAGTGAATCACCTCAGTAACAAGGAACCCCCTTGAAGCCAAAACCTAGCTCCAATACCAAATGTAGGTTTTAACCGCATACAGAAATTACCTGCAGATGAGTTCTAAAACACAGAAAATAAACAATGTGAGAGAATAACACATAAAACAGATATACACAAAGATTTTCCCTTGGATCCTAAAATCGGTACTACCATATTGATTTTTCATTATGTTCCTTTTAATGTAACAATACATACATACATACATACATACATACATACATACATATATATATATATATATATATATATATATATATATATATATATATATATATATAATATATATATATGCCGAAGGATCCAATACCATCGACCGAAAACCATCGTGTCCAAAACCATGTGTGAAAACCATGCACAAACCATATGTAGGTTTGCCCCACCTAATATAGGGTCCAAAAAACAATTTCCCTGGGGTGCTGGCTCGGACCCCGTAGAGGGGGGCTACCGATCCCCCTCTAATCCCCCGGTTAACTAGGTAAGATAGTTATGGAAAGAATATAACACAACCCAACAGAACAATATGCTCAAAGTGAATATTTTAAAGATGTTTATGCAACTTTGAGTCAAGGCAATCATGTTGAAGAATTGGATTATCATGTTCGTAACAAGTTGTTGTATCATCTTGGAAAGTTTTGTATTCCACGTGGTGAAAGAGTTAATTTTATAAGGGAAGCCCATACTTCTCTTATCGTTGGTCACTTTGATGTAGGAAAAATAGTTTCTCAACTATAGAGGTATTGTTCTTGGCCTCGTATGAATGAAACTGTATAAAGGTATGTAAAAGGATGTTCTATGTGCACTATTAGTGAGCTAAGTAATATGAAATTCGGTTTGTACACTCCATTTCCTATCCCTTCTCGTCCTTGGGAAAGCGTTTCTATGAATTTTCTAGAGGGACTACCTATTTCTAGAAAAGGTCATGATTATTTGTATGTTGTAGTGGATCATTTAAGCAAAATGTGTTTTTTCATGCCTTATAAGAAATAGGTCATAGTTAAACAAGTTGCACAAATGTTCTTCCAAAATGTATGGGTTAACTTTGGGTTACCCACTTCTATTGTTTTTTATCGATATTATTGATTTATTGGGAGATATTGGTCAAGTTTATGGGAACTCATGGACATAAGGTTGAAGAAGATCACAACATTTCATCCCCAAACCAACGATTAGATAGAGGTAGTCAATAAGATAGTAGTGAATCTCCTTCGTGGATATTGTGGTAAGCATACCAAACTTTTGGATGAGAATTTTCATTACATCTATCATGCCCACAATCATATCAAGCATTCATCTACACAAGTATCTCTAATTGAATCTTATTTGGGTTATTTTCCGAAGTCTCATTTGGATTTCATCTTTGGTAAAGATATTGTGGTGGATGGACATAGTGATGTGGAAAAATCCAAGCATTTCATTGAACAAATCCAATTAGTGCATCAAGGGGTGCAAGAAAAACTGGAGAAAATCGAAGTCAAGTAAAAAGAAAGACATGATAAGCATCGGGTGAATCATGATTTCCATGTGGGAGTTGAAGTTTGGTTGTACACCAACAAGGAAAGACTGAAAGGTGAAGGTAAAATGATAAACCCAATTAGATATGGTCCTTTCAATATTTTGGAAAATATTGGTAACAAGGCTTTCTAATTAGATTTTCCACCTAACATGAAAATTTATTCTATTGTGAATGTGGAAAACTTGAGATTGCATGAGCCTCATATGATCACTAATCAAGAAAATAGTGTTTAGATTCCATGTATATAAGTGATCTAGGTGGAAATTCGTGTCCACCCACCTATTACACTTAGAATCCGCCATTTTTCCATTTATTTCTTTTAGTTTATGTAATTGTAGCACAATTTGTAGCACAATTTACTATGTTTGTAGTTTTTTGGGTCCTGAACTTTTGGAGTTGTTTTGAGGCCCTAAACGACGTTTTTTTTCGAAAATGGGCAAACATGATTTTTCAACTCACATTTGTATTCAAAATTTGTAGTGCTTGGATAGATATTTCTAGCAAGGTATCATGTGTATCAAACAAAGATCATATATCGAACTTACAACCTTGGGAAGTTGATGTATCAATTTACCCGAACAACGCCCATAGTTTTGGCACTTCATCTCCTAGGGTTAGGTTTTTGTATGTTTAAGGTTTTCCATTGTTTCTCACTAATAAATAGGCCTTCAAGCCTCATTGTAACATAGTTTAGAGGCATCTATCTACCACATCTCTTCTTAGAGATAAGCTACCATCCCTTGAGCTAGTCTATCTCCATTCCATATTTAAGCATATTTCAGTTCTTTGATGTTAATGAAATGAAAATTTATTTCTGCTGCATCTTTGTGATTATGTTTATATCTCTATTTTTTTTCATTCTTGCATAAATCTAGATCACTGGTATCAGAGCACTATGCTCTTTCTCTCCTTTTATTTCCATGTCACCAATGAGGTTGAGGTACAAGGAGTTAGTGTTATAGACATATTTCGGCACTGCAACCCCAATCACATATGTCCATAAACCAAGGGCTTTTGAGTCCCTAAAAGTGTTTTTTCATACCCTAAAGGAACAAGGTCAGCTGATTACATCATCCCCCAGAAGTTCTCCACAGAAAACTACTCAGAACTGGTCAAAACTGGACCATACATACTACTTAGTGCAAAGGGTGCGATGCATCTCACCTGCTCAGTGAAAAAGGTGCAATGCATACTAAAAAGCCCTTCTGTAGGGTGTGATGGGTGAGAGTAGACAAATGGCAAAGATAGTCTACAAGGTGGATGATCATGGAATCTTCCAGAAACTTCTCTTGTGACACTTGCCTCTCTGAATTCACCCAGGGATGAGTAAGAGATCATCAATTTCCAAGTGGAATCAAGAACTATCAGAGAGAAGACACTAATAAAAAATCCTAGAAGCTAACTCACCCCCTGCAATCATCTATATATGGATCCCTCATCCCAGAGATCCAGAGGTAGGAATCTTGTATCTTGTAAGGAAGTGTTGTTCGTTTCTTGGTGGAATATCATAGTGTTGGGTGATCTAAGCTTTTCATGAGGTTAAGAAGGGATTTCATGCTGGGAGGATGACGTTGGGTCAGATCAATGGGTTGTAATCCTCTTTTCTAATCTCTATATCAATAAATTTATTTAAGTTTTCCTCCACATTCTTGTATGTTTGTTAATATATGCATTTGTGTGGTCAATATATATCTAGTCCTATATTGTTTATGATTGTAGATATCTGCACTTTGAAGGTATTATGCTACTTTGACTTTACAGGTACTCTTTGAAGCAGAGTGGTCAAGGGAGGAGTGGCAAAGATCCGTCAAAGAGGAGAAGGAACAAATAGAGAACCAAGTGGAAGATTGAGGCTGGTATTCTTTGCTCCTCTCCTATCTAATTCTCGTAAAGGGAAATGAAAGTAACTTTAATCTGTTTGTTTCTAAGATAGCTACCCATCTTAGTGGGACTAGCAGCTCTGCATAGACACTAGATTTCCCAATAAGAAAATGGTGACTCTGCTGGGGAATGAATAGCTTGTTTGCTTGTCTATATTTTTTTGCTTTATAAACTTATAGACGGAGCCTGAAGTCAAGCTAGCTAGCCTTCGAACTGCATTTGCTATGCAAGTGAAAAGTAGATCAATGCTGCTTCAGTCTATCTCCGGGTTTTGTTTATGAACTGAACAATTGATTTGCAAACATCCTAATTACCTTGGTGGTGGCTCAAGTAGCCTCATTAGATCTGCCCCTGTGATTTGCATTTACTGACTATCATTTGCTCGGCTTAAATCTCTGAACTGAGCTACAAGTTGTGACCAAGAACCCAGTTCAAGTCTCATCCCTAGACCATCACACCTTCTCCTCTTGGGAATCTGGATGCATCACACCTCCTTTGTACAGTAGGTGAGGTGCATCACTCGTTCCCTATGTTACAGGTGCGATAATCAAATAAGACCTCTTCTGCTTCCAGATTTTGGTTTTTTGTTCACTCTCTTCATCTCTATTCAGGATTTTTGTTGTCTATGATGAGTATACCACTATAGAAACTCCCTTCCTTTTCATGATTCAACCTCCATAGTAAAAAGAACTATAAATGTTTTTATGTATTTTTTGCCATTTACAGTTCTCCTTTACAAGGAAGTAGCGTAATCAAACTGTCGTCTTTTGATTTGGAAGTGTTGCAAGTGTCATTTTCAAACAAAGAAAAGAATGCTACTATTCTTGATGGTTGATTACACTGTTACTCTTGTATTTGATTTGGATTACTAGTTTTTCGAGTGTCGAAAGCAGTTTTCAATTCAAAATTGCAAAGTTTCATCATTATCTTCCTTTTGTTTTTTGAAAAGAAAATCGTTAGTACTGTCGGTTGAAACGATTCATATTTGTACTTAGAATTCTTTTTGTCATTCACACATTAAGAAAGTGAAAACAAATACATACGTGTGCATTTTCATTTAGACTTCTTATTGATTTTGATTTAGGACAGTGCATCTAGTGTGTGCTCTCTGCTCTATGTTGAAAGAATCTCGTTTCTCTTTCCTTAGTAGCTAGGGTTTTCATTACAAAAAGAAGATAAACAATTGTTTATCATCTTAGATTGCATTTTAGGAATTGTATATCTATATCACATGGTGAACCTGAAAGGCAAACTTCTTAAGAAAGATCAACTATAAAATAAATTCAATGAACATAAAAACTCTCTGGAACCTAACGCACAACATTTAGAAGTCTAGGCTAGAGACGTATTCCGGCATCGTAAAGCCTGGTAACTATCACTTTCATTGTAGGTTTGGTGATTCCTCCTCTTTGAGACAATAAGTGCCAGTACGGACTTGTGCTCCCACGTACCGTCAAGTATATATTAGGAGACCAAAATAGGCTATATCCTTTATCCTTAGGAAGCCGTGTCTTCCACCCTATCGATCGCAATGCACTGAACACGGCATTCAGAAAGATTGACTGTCGTACCGTCAAAAGTATTCTACAGTTTTGCGATTGGTTTGGTAATCCCTCTATCTAGATTTCTAGAGCAGTCTCTTTCATTCCTTTTCAGACTCCTTAAAGGAAAAGGTCCATCTGAGCACTTGTCACTTCAGGATCATTAAAAATCGAAGGCGATTACAGTCATCTTTAGCTTTTTCTTGACTCTTAAAAATTGAAAAAGCAAGTTGTTTCAAAGCGTCTAAAATTTATTTTAATCTGAATAATGTCATTGTTCCCTCGTTGGTCTTAGGTTGAGAAAAATGGAGTCCACCAACCAAGGATTTCCCCTTGGGGGAAATCTTAGTCCTGTCTCCTCTTGCAGAGATGTTGGTGCACCTCATATGGCTGCATTGTCCCTCCCAGTACTAACAGTCGACTTGCCAATATGGCTCTTCTCGACCTCTGTTATTCAAACCACTGCGATTCCTGAGCAATCAAGTCAACAACTAGATGATACTAGAGTTACCCCCCAACCTTCTACCTCTCTTCTTTCTCCCTCCCCTCCTTCCTCTTTCGCTTGGTAAAGCTGGTAAAGCTAAAGACAACGTAACTGAGAAGAAGAAGAAAGGGAAGGAGAAGGAGAAGAAAAAGAAGGAGCCAAAGGAAAAAAGGGCCAATTGTGCATCATCTAGCGAAAATCCACATACTGCACCATCCAAACCGAAATCTCCAGGTGTCATTTGCAAAGGGGACCGCTATCATTGAGATTGTCCTTGCATCCTTCGAATCTTAAGGGATTGGTATCCTCATTTGCACAATCTGGTGCCATCAACCTCTAATGATCATGTTGAGATTACACCGTCAACTAGTGAAAACGAAGTCTTTGGACAGAAAGGAAAATGTAAATTTCCTTGCAAACTGTGTGAAGGAAATCATGCCATCCACTGTTTTCCCTTCTTGGACGAAGCTAAAAGAGTCTTGGATAACCATCCTGCTTCACTGCTACGGCTTCCTCCTGGGGACAAGAAACTCTTGCCAAGTCCATCACTAGTTGAAAATCTGACTGACACGACTTTTTGGTCAGTGACGCATATATCATTGAAGATAAACCCTATGAATCCACATCGGACAAATGTCAAAAGGTCGAGGCGGCAGTCAACCCGGTCCTGTCTTTGGAAGTTCCATCTTCAGATGATACAGTCACTAAAAATAATGAGAATGACACTATTCGAACTCTATTCGTAAACATAGACTCCGATAAACATGGGGGAAATATACCCATTCCTTACCGCAGGAAGGAAGTTCGTCAGGATCATATCCAACCATTTATTCGGTCCCACATCTAAGCAACCTAGTTGTTTCCTTCTATTGGAATCTACTAAGAAGACCCTGTCTACCATCTAATGTACCATTCTGAATCATTGTACAACCTTACAGAATGTTCATGGTCAGTACCATCATAGATGAAGGGGCTTCTGTGAGTATCCTTTCCTCAACTGCTTGGAAAGCGCTTGGTTCGTCATTGCTTCTACCTGAGATGCGAAATCTAACAGGCTTCGATAAAGGAACCAGTCAACCGTTAGGGATCCTTCCGAGTTTGCCTATAAGTTTGAGAGGGAAAACCATGTATCTGAATGTAATGGTAGTCCAAGGACCTTTAGATTACAATCTACTCCTTGGGCATGACTATATTTATAGCATGGGAGCCATTGTCTCCTCACTCTTTCAAGTAATGTGTTTTCCGCGTGAAGGCCGAGTGGTCCAGCTTGTAGAATAGCTTTCATTCCCTGCCTCACACATAGCTAATAGTCAAATACCATCCCTAACTGGTCTATTCATTTAAGGAATGTCTCATCAATCTCCAGTCCATCCGCCTGAAGAACGCGAGTAATTCGGCGGCCATGACTAAAACCCAGGGGGCATGCATTTTGGTCTACTTCATTTGGAAAAATTTAGGTATAGGGTAGGTTTCCGCGAAGGATATATGATTATTCTGACACACCCATCCATTGAGGGAAATGGATTAGACTGGAATAAGATACCTCCATCAGAAGGTAGGCCTTTCCTGACAGAGAAAATGTTTTTTCTGCAAATTGAAGGGTAACCTGGAAACTCTACTTCGCTATACCTAGGGGCATGCAAACCTTTTTGTGCTCAAGTGAAAAGTGGCTAGCGTAATGCTAACCCCATAGTTTTGCTGACTTCAACTGCTTAAGTTAGGTGATTGGTTGAATCGACCGTTCACCTTTGCAGGGGCCAGATGGTACCAGCAAAGTAAAGGAAGAGCTTTCCTACCTAACCTTAGTAGTTAGTTAACCCCTAGGATAGTAGTTGGTTGTTCCTAGCTTGCATGTGAAAGGGAGCGGAGCAAAGTTTCGAATGGTGCAAGCTCCTTAAAAATTGAACCTATCGGTGAGACATCCTTATTATACGACTGGAACGAGTAGTTTTTAAGTGAATTTTAAGCTAGTTAAAAATTAAACCTAAACAATGAGCAAATGTTCCCCTAGAGTTTAAGCTCATTAAAAATGAACCAACCTCTGATAAATAACCATTGAAAATGCATTATCATCAACTTTTTGAGCCCAAGTCGTGTTCTTACCATCACCTCCACTCTGTTTTAGCCGATCATACGCCTTAATTTTATTGTTTACCTTTTGAGGAATAGTTGCAACGAGTGATTCTATTAGCCATCCTTGTGACACTGCCATTATTGGAAAATTCCAAACCTTACCTAGAATTAGCAGCTACCCGAAAATATCAATCGTTCCTAAAAAATGAGTCTCCTTTAAGCTCTTTTCATCTGACTTGTAAAATATGAAAAGATTGCCGAGCAATTGGCCTTTCTAGCTCGTTAAAGCTACCAGAAGTATTATCCCTCCTCTAGATTTTAATCTTTTTGGACCTGAGGGATTATTACACAAAAAGATCGAGCACTTGTCTTGTTCGGCTAGTTAAAACTATCGAAAATTCATCTCTTTCATATTATTTTATACCTTTTCGGACTTAAGGGATTATATGAAGAAAAAGGATTACTGGAGTCTCCTTTCTATCCCTTTTCAGACTCTCTAAAATTGAAAAAGGACCGAGTTATCTTTTTTGTTAAACTCGTTAAAACCAATAGCGACAAACTTGTCCATAGAGACAAGAATGAGTTTCACTGTCGCTAGGCTCGTTAAAACATAGCGATGGGTTTGCTCGAAGGGAAAATTATAGAACAAGCATATTTTATCCTCAGGCTTGATAAAAATAAAGAGGTACTGGTTAGTAATGACTAGGGAAAATTGGGAAGAAAACTTGAAGAAACTTTATTGGTAGCGAGTCGCTCTTGAACATGACATTTTCACTCCATCACCATTATTGAGTTGGGTTGGGTTATTCCATTCACTGGTCATACTTCCATTGGTCCATCGTACCATCCATATTTTGGGTTAACGCTACCAATCCATTTCAGTGTCACCGATATGTTCAAGAGAAGTCGATAAGAGAATTCACCAACCCAGCTTGTGTCTCACCCACTGCAATACCTTCACGCTTCATTCTTTCATGACCACCACCCTGAACCCTGTATCATCAGATCGTTTTCACCTCCACAAAATAATTTGCTCCGTTCCATGTCATATATGTGGGATTCATTAAGGCCCTCCTATGACGGGTCACTTCTTGTCGACGAAAGCTCGTTATCCAAGAATTCAACTTAGGAACAACCCTTTCAGTACTTTGAAGCTTGCATGCCTCAATGGCAAGTTTATCACTTCCGGCGATAGGTTTACTTCAATGGCCTTCGACCGAAATATTTTGCATGGTGTTCAACGCCAAGTCCCATTTTCACACCACGCGAATTGTACTGTAGTACCTTGAGGGTCATCATCATTATCGGTGATTCCTCTCACGCTTATTAATAGCTTACAATATTGGCTGGTAATCAGGCGATGTCTTTCCATGTTCGACTCCAAAACATTTTTCACATGGATCGACTTGTACTCCGAGTGAAGATTGGACGAGTTTGAGGACCCTGGATCTAGTTTCATCCATCTGGGCTGCAATATATTTAGGAAAATAAAGACATCAAATGTACATCATTGCTACACAGATGATCATTTGAATCAAAGGATGATGGCTCTCTCAGAATCATCAGTCTACCACACAGGCGATTATCTCTCCTATGTACATGAAAATGAATTTATAAAGTTGAGCATGGGAATGCCCACCTGAGCTAGATCATGAAAATGCTATGAAGATAATGTATTGTATTGTATCTTATTAGAAGTCACTTTCCAATTTGAAAAACCTCGGATCCTCATGATAAAGCATTTCACCTGACATCAAAGATCTACGACCTCATGCTTTAGGGGGCAACTCTTATAGACATACTTGGGCACTACAACCCCAATCACATATGTCCATAAACCAAGGGCTTCTGAGTCCCTAAAAGTGTTGTTTCATACCCAATAAGGTCAGATGATTACATCATCTCCCAGAAGTTCTCCACAGAAAACTACTCAGAACTAGTCAAAACTGGACCATACAGACTACTCAGTGCAGAGGGTGTGATGCATCTCACCTACTCAGTGCAAAATTGCAATGCATACTGAAAATCCCTTCTGTAGGGCACGATGGGTGAGAGTAAACAAATGACAAAGATAGTTTGTAAGGTGGATGATCATGGAATCTTCCAGAAACTTCTCTTGTGACACTTGCCTCTCTGAATTCACCCAGGGATGAGTAAGAGATCATCAATCTCCAAGTGGAATCAAGAACTATCAAAGGGAAGACACTAATTAAACATCCCAAAAGCTGACTCACCCCCCTGCAATCATCTATATATGGATCCATCATCCCAGAGATCCAGAGGTGGGAATCTTGTATCTTGTAAGGAAGTGTTGTTGGTTTCCTAGTGAAATATCATAGTGTGGGGTGATGTAAGCTTTTCATGAGGTGAAGAAGGGCTTTCATGCTGGGAGGATGACATTGGGTCAGATCAATGGGTTGTAATCCTCTTCTCTAATCTCTATATCAATAAAGTTATTTAGGTTTTCCTCCACATTCTTATATGTTTGCTAATATACGCATTTGTGTGGTCAATATATATCTGATCCTATATTGTTTATGATTGTAGATCTCTGCACTTTGAAGGTATTATGCTACTTCGAATTTATAGGTACTCTTTGAAGCGGAGTGGTTAAGGGAGGAGCAGCAAAGATCCGTCAAAGAGGAGAAGGAACAAGCAGAGAACCAAGGGAAAGATCGAGGTTGGTATTCTTTGCTCCTCTCTTATCTACTTCTCTTAAAGGAAAATGAAAGTAACTTTAATCTATTTGTTTCTAAGATAGCTACCCATCTTAGTGGGACTAGCAGCTCTGCATAGACACTAGATTTCCCGATAACAGTTAGGTCTTGAACTGGTTGAACCTTTGTAGGATTGGCCTCACAAAAACAGTCAACCTCCCATGGTGGAAAAAAGGAAAGATGAGGGAGTAGGATATCCTTTCAAAATATTGCACGAAGAAGCCCTAGAGTGACAAAGGAACGTGATAATGGACAACTTTTCCCAGATCCTTCAGTGTATGCCCATAGGTGATGCATCTTCATCTAACAACCATTCTAGAGGCACCACTCCCTTCAAGGTACAAGTCAAATTTGAAATTCCAATATTTGAAGGCAAAATAGATGCAGACATCATAGATATATGGTTAAATATGTTGGAATGGTATTTTTTAGTTCATGATTTTTATAACAAGGAAGAGTTAACTATTACATTGCTCAAAGCCAACCCCCCCACGTCAAGGACTGGTGGGAAACCTAATGTGAGCAGAATGACGAGAGGGAACCCTCACTGTTTTAAGTTGCACCCACTTGGAACTCAGTCTGAGATGCCATCAAGGAGAAGTATTACCCTATCTAGAACCATGAAGATAAGTACATAAAGTGGACCACACTGTAGCTGGGAAGGGACCAAGATGTGTCGGAGTTCACAAATATTTGTCATACCCTTCGTACGAATTTGGGTATCAAGGATTCTGAGAAACATTTGGTAGTCAAGTACGGTGGTTCCCTACACAAATACATCCAGGACAAGATGGAATTCCTAAACATCTCCTCGCTTGGCACCGCCTACCAATATGTTGTCAAGATCAAGCAAAAGTTTAAACCAAAGAAGAGAGACTTTGGATTTATGAATCTGAAGCAAGCGAAAGGCATCCCCAAACCATAGAAAAAATGAAAATGCCAAGGTACAGTGACCCAGGAAAACCTGTCGAAGCCACAAGAAAAGAACAACACAATGAAGACAAATAAGGACACAGGAAAGTCGTGTGAGTTCCATAAGAGTCCCATTCACAACACAAGTGAATGTTGATCCAAGAAATCCCTAGTGGTTGAGTTGAAGGCTTTAGAGTCAGATACATGTTCCAACTCTGAGTCAAAACCTGATAAGGAGAATGAAAAAGGGAAGCAAATTGTTGATGCGGAGCCTAGCGCCACTGTTGCCACCATCAAGATCCTGAAGATTGAGCTAGAAGATCTAGAGGAGAGGGAGAATCTCTTCCACTCATAGTTGTGGGTGAAGGGTTCTTTGCTACAATTCACTTTCAAGAGCGGGAGCAAAAATAACCTCATTTCAATAGAGGTGGTGAACTGGTTGGGCACAACAACTACCCCACACCCATAGTTCTAGATTATCAGGTGGCTTCATCAAGGAAGAGATCTTCACATTGGCTAGCAGTGTCGCTTCCCTACATCATCAAACCCTTCATGGATGAGGTATTCTGTGATGTTTCTCCTCTTAAAGTTTGTGACGTATTATTAGGCCAACCATAATTATGGAAGTGTCATGTTCTGTATGAGTCAAGACCTCACACTGTTATTACTTCTTTGGGAAATTATTTATACAGGATAATAGAGGTAGCCCCTCCTACTGCCATCGCTTTGATATTTTCTAAGAAATGCAGTAACATCATCTCCTAGATCATTAATTTTTTTCTTTCCAATTTGCTCTTAGAGTAAGGAGAATATAGTGGCCAAATAAATGGTCCCTGGGAAGGATTCCTCCATGCAACAAAAGTAGGTGGATAATATTGTGGAAGAATAGACAGACATCTTATCCTCACCTACAAGGGTACCCTTGCACTATCAGGTCAAGAATTCGATCGATCTAACTCTTAGAGAACCTCTACCCAGCTGGCCAATATATCATTGCTCCATTCTGGAAAATGAAGAGATTAAGAACAAAATCTAGGAATTGTTGCAAAAAAGGCACATCTAGCCAAGTTATGCACCTTGTGAGAGTCTGATTGTACTTGGAAAGAATAAGGATGGGACATGGAGGCTTTGAATTGATTATCAGGCACTAAAAAAAGTAAGTATCAAGAACAGGTATCCAATCACATAGATTGATGACCTCCTGGACCAACTCAAGGGGGCCAATTATTTCAATAAGATCAATCTGAAGTCTGGATATCACTAGATTTTAATCGATCCCACATATATATGGAAGAGTACCTTCAAATCTAACGAATGCCTTTTTGAATGGATGGTTATGCCCTCCGAGTTGAAAAATGCCCCTGCTACTTTTATGAGGATAATGGATGACACCTTGCAACCCTTCACCAACTCATTTTTGGTTCTTTATCTGGATGAAATCCTCATCTTTAGCAAGAGTTGGGAAGAAAAATTGCAACACATTCAGCAGGTCCTTGAAACCCTTCAACATCACAAATTGTGTGCCAACTTGGAGAAATTCACCTTTGGCATGAGCCAGGTCCAATATCTGGATTACATCATAGATGAGTGAGGCATGCATGTGGATCCGACTAAGATCCAATCCATTTGGGACTCAACAACCTCGATGTCTCTAACAGAACTTCGCAGCTTTCTGGGCCTTGCAAATTTTTATTAGGGTTTTTTGTTGGGATTCTCCCATATTACTTGGCCTCTGAGTCAATTTACCAAGGGTGGACTGAAAGCAAACTTTTCCTAGTTCGAGTTCCAACAGAAGGTGTTCGTTGAGTTGAAGTGCCACTTCTTCTTTGTACTAGTACTCACATTTCTAGACCTGCAAAAACCATTTGAAATTGAGATAGATTCCTTTGACTATGCTATTGGTGTAATCCTCACCTAACATAGGGATCTAGTGGCCTGTAATAGTGAGACACTTTCTAATACATTTCAAAAGTAACCCACCTATGATAAAGAGATGTACTCCATCATGTAGGCTTGTTGGAAATGGAATCATTACATTCTAGGGAAGGAGATGATCATCCACACTAATTACTGACCTCTTCAATCTATACAAACACAGGAGAAGTTGCGGATTGATTGCCATCAGAATTTGTCTACGTATTTGCAACAATTCCACTTGAACATTAGATATATAAAGGGAAATAACAATCATGTTGCAGACTACCTCAGCCAGCTCCCAGTTGTAGCACTGATTAATTTTCTCAACTCTTGTGGCCACGAGACCTTTGGATGCTCGAAACTATACAAAAATGATCCAGAGTTCGCCTCCTAATGCCATATGCTAGTGGATGGCAAGAAAGTTCCTAATTTCCACCTCTAGGATGCATTATTATGCAACTTGGGACAAATTTTTGTTCCTTCAAGTGAGCATGCTAAGTTGATTTGGGAGGTGCACTATAGTCGAGTCGCAAGAAACTTTGGTGTGGAGAAAACTGTATTCGTACTGCAAAAGTATTTTTATTGGCCAAAACTCTGACAGGATATTGGGAAATATATAACATCCTACACTGCTTGCGCCATCGCCAAGCCAACCATAAAGAAGCAAGGCCTTTACACTCCTTTTCCTACTCCCAACCAACCTTGGGAATCCATCTTCATGTACTCTCTATTTGGCCTCCCTGCTACCAAGCATGGTAATGATTGTGTATTTGTGGTCACAGACAATTTTCCTAAGATGTCTATATTGGCGGCCTGCAAGAAGAGTATCATAGCGTAGGACATTACCAAACTCTTCTTTGAATGATTGTGGGTACATTTTTGGATCTCAAAAATCATTATATCAAATCCAAATAGAAGGTTCCTGAGAAAATTTTGGTCAAGCCTCTGGATATTATTGGATACCAAGCTCACCAAGTCGACTGCATTCCATCCCCAGACTAATGGCCAGAAAAAGGTCGTCCACAAGATGATAGTGCACATACTATGCATGTAGAAGTCCAAGCATCCACAAACCTAGGATAAGAGCCTACCCTATGTGCAACACAATTATAACAGATCTCCCCATAGCTCGAATGGTTGTAGTCCCTTTCAAGTGGGTTTAGGATTTCAACCATTGTGTATAATTGATGTTTCCATGCCTCATGTGACTACACAAAAAAAATCCACATGTGTATAGTCCAAGGATGATAAAGAAACCATACTTATTGAATGCATCTAGAACATCCTCCAGCAGGTTCATGACATATTGGAGAAATCCAATGCCAGGTATAAGCAGTGACATGATCAACATTGGGTGATACACAAGTTTCAGGTGGGCGACAAAGTTTGGTTGCATTTTCAAAAAGACTTCCTTACCAGGGCCCATAAAAATCTCAAACCACTTTGATATGGGTAGTACACCATTACCAAGGATGTGGGAGTCAATGCTTTTGAGCTCATCATTACCCCATTCCTTGGCCTGCAGCCAATGTTCCATGTGGACCGCCTTCAGCCATACTTTCCACCATTACTGAACACATTAGACATTACAGAACAACTCACACCAACAAAGCTAAACCAAAACTACATGGAACAAACCACAACTGATCATATCATGGATACGTAGATCAAGAACACTCTCCAGCAAGTGATCCAACTGTATCAGGTTGTCAAAGTTGGCTAACTCCTGCACCAAGGCAAGTGGCTCACTAGGGACCAACATTTGCATAAATTTCCCCATCTCATGGAGGCACTCAATGCAATGGGGTCCATTGCTTCCTATGGGTCGAGGATTGATCCAGGTGGATACTGGTCACCACTTTCCTATTCCACTTGGGCCCCCACCATTGTACCATTATTTCTTTTAGTTTCTGTAATAGTAACATATTTTACTATTTTGGCAGTTTTTGGGTCCTGAACTTTTGGAGCCGTTTTGAGGCCCTAAACGACATTTTTTTGGAAAATGGGCAAACACTTGTTTGGAGTTGTAATCCTCAAATAGATATTTATAATAATGTATGATATATTTCAAAGAGAGGTCGTATGCCAAATTTATGACCCCGAGAAGTTGATGTAGCAATTTACCCCAATGACAGCCATAGTTTTGGAGCTTCATCTTCTAGGGTTAAGTTTTTGGATGTTTATTGTTTTCCATTATTTATCAATAATAAATAGGCTTTCAAGCTTCACTGTAACATAGTTCAAAGGCATGTAGCCACTGTTAGCAATTGAGATTTCACCTCAGGCTGAGAAAGGCAAATCTTCAAGGCTACATCAAACCATTTCACCTCGTAGCTAGCCCTACGAGGTATGAGAAGGCTCTCTCAGGTCAGATTCGGTAGATCTTTCAATATAATAAGCTGACCAATTAGGATCAAAGATATTAGGCTAGTAAATTGATAAGGGGGGTTGATTTAAAGATTTTTGGTTTTTTTGTGGCAATTGGAGGGAGTGCAATTCAAGGTGCGGGGATTGAGCACAGTTTTTGCAGGGGGATCTTTGGGGCAAGGTAGGAGTGAGCGCTGATGCCTTAATCTGAGATGGATGATCAGGGATGATAGAGAAGGAGCTAAAGAGGGTAAACAACCATTTGAATCCTCTCTAGATAGCAGAAAACATAAATTTTGAACAAACTAAAAAGCTGAGCATGTCAAAGCATGTATTCAAACTTTACCACTTCATCTGTCCAAATAGAAGCAAAAGGGAGATGTAGAATACATAAACAAACTTACAAGAACATGTAGAGAACACACCATCAACACAACAATCCACAAGAATCCACAAGGATGTCTGCAAAACCCTGGCCTTCCTTTTCTCTAAATTGCAGAGATAGATGTACAATATACAA
>APFE031029294.1:29348-40274 GCA_000404065.3 Pinus taeda
GAGCAAACCCTAGACCTAATGCCTAGTGACCAAATTTTGCTTGAAGACTCACTGAAATGACAAAATTTGACCTTGACACTTCAAAATCACTTTGTAAGAGCATATTTGATCACTGGAGGAAGGCTGAAAAGACTGACACTAACAGCCACCACATCTCTTCTCAGAGATATGCGACCATCGCCCGAGCTAGTTTATTTCCATTTTATATGTAAGCATTATTCAGTTCTTCGATATTAATGAAATGAAGATTTATTTTTTCTACATCTCTCTGTTTATGTTTATATCTATATTTGGTTTCATTCCTGCATAAATTTGGATCAAAAATATTTTTCTCTTGAATACATGAATGAGTTACAGGAAGATATTATTCTTGACAAAAGAATAATGACTTCATGTAGGGGCAACGTGGAGTATCTTCTTGTGGGGCTCAAGGGTACCAATCCAGGGAAAGCAAGGTGGATAAATATTGGAAAAGTGATGGAGTTGTACCCTCACTTACTTTCTAGGTAAAAAAATATTTTCGGTGGTTGAAAACGTTCCATTGGGTATGAGTGATCTAGGGGATCAAGAAAATACTCAAAAATCAAAGTGCTCAATTCTCTTGAAACAATGTCAAATCATAGAGCTCTTCATTCTGATTCCAATGAGGCTTGAATCGACTCAATCCAAAAATGTATGAGAAATTTATAGCGTTCTGAAGTTTTGGCCAAAGTTAAAAAGTCATCTTGCAGGGTATGAATGCTAACATGGAAATGTTGGTTGGGAGCATGGACTCATTAGGTGGAAGCCAATTAGAATCCGACATGTGGGCCAATCAAGTGAGGGAACGTGGCACACTGTTATTGGGTGGATGGTTTCATATTTGGGCCAATCACATATTGACATGTGACCCAAACCCAGGGTGCCACATGGCACTCTAAATGAGGCAAAAAATTGGTTAATAGTTTGACCAACTTCCAATGGAATCAAATCCATGACCTCTATTACACAAATCTATCGCCTGACCAATTGGACTATGTATGGTGCATATTAACCTTTAGGGGGTGCCTTTTATTTAATGTTTATGGAGTCAAAAATTGGGGTAGCCCAAATGACCCAACCCAAGGTTTCATGAGACAATGGGACCTATTAGCTCCTTTGGTGTAGTGTTGCTATTTTTAGTGGAAATATCCCCTATTTTAGCTCTGACCGCCACGTCTCCTCTTGCTCTGCTTGATCATAAGCTAGACTTCAAAAATACTACTCTCTCATCTATAATTGCATCAGGTCTTGTTAGCCCTAAGGTGCTAATCCAAACAGATCCAAAACACTCTCTAAGTCTTCGAAATATTCTTAAAATCATTCAGAAGATCAAAACCATCGCATAAGGGGAACCTTCAAACAGGCAGAAAAACATTATCCTGAGGTGAAAAACACTAGAAAGCAGTGAAAAATATAGCAGAGGCTTGAGCAATGAATGCACAACAGCCGTTAGATCTGGCCGATCAATGGTCTAGATTTGATTAGAAAATCACAATCGGCAACCACAGCAGAGTGCTTACAACAGCCTAGGGCTATCGCGATAAGCGATTGTGACTGATCGCATCGCGATATCGTAATCAAAGAAACTTTATGGAGTGTGTCCTATACCCATACATGTATGCGATGCGATTAGCCGGACACGATAGCTATATAAACATTATTGCATAGATTTTGAGATCCGTCGAAAGGCGTTTTTTGATGTAATTTCACATATTTTGTTATTTAATGAAATACAAAGAAATAGCACCGATGCAATAAGACGTGAACCCGAAAGGGTTGGTGAAGGGAAATATATAATATTTGAAGTCCGTAGGGAGCCAATTTTAATGTTATTTTCAATGTTTTAAATGTATTTCCAAAATAAAAAGCCTTGGGAAAAGACCGAAGTGACTTATGACAGTGATTGAGGATGGACCCGATAGAGGAATAGACCAAATTTAAGGACTTTTGAAGTCCGGGTGAATAGTGTTCACAGTGGATTTTCATAGTTGAATGCATTTCTCTGTGTTAACAGAAAGCGATTGTTTCAGCGATTCGAGTAGACAGAAAGCCAAAAGAGGGAAAAATAATAGCGCAACACAGCTGAACCAACAGAAATGGTCATGGAGCATTGCTAGGACGAGTGAGCTACCTAACAGCAAGGCAGAATTACCAGAATTTGGTTACTGCTATTAGGAAAAGAGACCTTTGAGCTCATGTGTGTCTAGTCATGGCATCAAGTCATTAAAAAGACAGAGAGGATAGATTAAGACCTCTTGAACCTCAGAGGGTTCGAGAGCATTATAAAAGGCTTATAAAAGGTTGAAAGTTTAGAGGATCGAGCATTGAACTTTGGTAGACTATGGAGACTCTGCTCCTCTTAGTGTCTCATCTTCATTCTAGCAATATAAGGTTCTTTTGTTGTTACATGTTCAATTCCCATTTTCTCCTTTGTTCTAAGCTTGCACTTGAATAGGCTATTCATGTTTTCTTCTATGTCTAATGCCAGATAACTGTCATCTTATCTCTACGTTGATAAATTATATTTGCAAGTTTCATTTACTTTCTGTAGCTAGCCATTCATATGTGTTTATGTGTGCATATGTTGGTATAGTCAATATTCTCCATCTCTCCATTGACTCTATAAACTATTGAGCATTAGTGGTCTAAAGCCTTGAAAAGCTGAGGATGTTCATGCATGTCTTGAGTGAAAATAGATTTGAAACAATCATCTGACTTGATCGAAACCATCATCCATTCCAATAGTTCCGAGAATGATATTGAATATTTATATGTTGCCAGGCATCTCTGAGCTACAACCTAGGAGAGCTTCCTAGAGTGCTAACATGATTGGTGTAGTTTTCGGGGAGAGGATATTGAAGCTTAGCTTCCCTAAGAGACGATACATATCCAGCTTTGATGATAAATAAAACCTGGGCACTTTTTCGGTTGTAATCATCTATCTGGTGACTCTACTAAAGGACAAACCTCTTGGCGATTCCACTTCATAGTTTTGGCTCAGTTTATGAGGCATACTCGAAGAAATCCTTAGAAGCCACAAGCTGACTCAGTATCTAACCCTGAAAAAATCATCAAAGAAAGAAAGCCACTGCAAAAAGGAGCATCAAGTTCAAGTAGCTCTAAACAATATTCTATATCTCTTCAAGAAAATCTTGTAATAGAACAAATACATGTTGAGAGTATAGCATCGAATACTAGCGGTGAAGAAAATATCTCAGAGACTCATAGAGCTCTTTATTCCTTAGGTTCTCCTTTTGTTTCAATCCCAGAGGAAACCTCTCCTCCTATCCATCATACTCCTTTAGTCCTATCAATCACTCCTCAACCCTCTGTCATTCAGACTTCCAGTGCCCTTATAGCCACCACAGCCATGGTAGGACAACAAGCACCTACCAAAATGGAAAGAATCATAGTTGTTAGGTATGGACCTCTAGCACTACCCACTCCTTTGAATTCCATGCCTACTGGAGAATATCAAAAGTATAGGCCTAAGTTCACTGGGACTGAAGGTGTTACAGTTGAGGAACATCTTCAATCATTCTATAGCTATGTTGATAACTTAGACATTAGTGAAGATGATGTATGGATATGAGTCTTTGTCCAAAGTCTAGATGGAGAGGCTAGAAAATGGTTCAGAGAACTAACCCCAAGGTATGTAGCAGATAGTAAGGCTTTAGATGATGCATTCCTAGAGCATTGGGGGGATAAGAAGGATCTACTCTACTACCACACCGAGTTTGGGAACTTAAAGAGGGAAAATGGTGAGTTGTTGTCTGATTTTAATAAGTGGTTTAACCACATGTACAACAAGATACCAGCTGAAGTAAAACCCACCATTACCTCTGCTAAAATCATCTATGCTAGTGGCTTTGATTATGAATTTTGTCTACTGTTGAGGGAGAGATGATGTGCTACCTTAGCTGATATGCAGGATGCAGCCTTGGAAGTAGAATCGAACATCATGGCTGCAGAGAAGCTCAAGGGGAATGTTGATGGAAGGAGACAGAAGGGTAAATCTTCATCATCTTCAGATCCCAAGATAGATAAAATGACCAAGATGATAGAGTCATTGGCCTCTGAAATTTCTAAATTAAAGGTTGAGCAGCACCCTAGGAAAGGAAGAGTTCCTAATACCTTTGCTCCCAGAAATCTAAATCCATATAGAAGAGCTAATGAGTAGTTGCATATTTTGCGAAGAAGAAAAGATGCCAATGAAGAATAAAGGGTGAAGACTCCTTTCTAGAATGTAGTCATGGAAGAAGAGCTATTTGAAGAAGATGATGAGATCCATTGTCTAGAAGAAAAAGGCAGTGCCTCCTTTTTAACCTCAGTTTCCTATGAAAAGTCATTATTCGATGACCAGATCAACCAACAATGGGATGGCGAAGCTGTTCTGCAAACTAAAGATCGACACAGATATGATCTAAGGTTGAAGATGGATAATACCAAGGTCCTTTTCAAAGATTTGTTGTCCCTGCAGTACAGCAAGCTAAAAAGCATAAACGACTGGCAGTTGATCCTATCATCCTTAAAGCTCTAGCTCATGAGGTAAGAGGCCTTGACAAGTCTCCTTCTCCTTTCAATTTTGAATCAAAAATTCAAAAGCTAAGCATACCTATATCTCTGATTGAACTAATGAATAATGAGTCCTTCAAGAGATATATCCTTGAGGCCCTTGAGCCTAAATCCATCCAAGCCTACACTAACTGTGTAAATCTACAAGATGACAAACCAGCTAATGTTCTCAGCCCAATGATTGAAAATTGTGATGACAACTCCCCATCATTCTATGTATCTTTGACTATTCATGACAAAATCCTTCACAATTTCCTTCTAGACACAGGAGCCAGCCATAATCTAATGCCCAAGGCTATCATGGATGAGTTGGGTCTTGACATTACCAAGTCTTATCATGACCCATTTTCTTTTGACTCTAGAAATGTGAAATGTTTGGGATTAATCAAAGACCTAACCATTACCTTGTCTTAGCTTCCCATGAAGAGAATGGTGATGGATATTGTGGTAGCAGATGTACCCCCCAAGTTTGGCATGTTGCTCTCCAAAGGTTGGATCAAGAGATTGGGTGGAACATTGCAAAATGATCTGTCCTATGCTACTGTCCCAGTTTTTGGAGGTGAGAGTAGGATATTATACAGGGAAGCTCAGTTGGCTTATATAATCAGTTACGAAAGGAATCCCACTAATCATCCCATCTATTATTTTGACATTGATTTTGGAGCCTGTATTCTTCAGATTGAATAATCCTAGTTAGCCTCCATGCAACTTAAGAAACCGGTTTGCCAGATCACAGAGGAAGAAGGCCCACAAATTTGGGACACATTCTTTGATGGAGCTTGCTCTAAGGAAGCTGTAGGGGCAGGTGTAGTCCTTGTGTCCCCCACACAAGAATTGATTCATTTATCTTTCAAGCTAACTTTTCTGGTCAGAAATAACATAGTAGAATACAAATCTTTGATATTGGGCTGAAACACTGCTAAAGAAATGGGCATCAAAGGTCTGAAGGTGTTTGGAGATGCAGACCTTATCATTCAGCAGGTCAATAAAACCTCCAAGCAAAGCATCCAAGGCTGAAAGCTTACAGAGATGAGGTATGGAAGCTCAAGGATTCTTTTAATAGTTTCAGCATTTATGACATCCCTAGAATGAAGAACCAACTTTTTGATTCCCTTGTTGTGTTTGATAGCACGTTTATTCCTCCTTTTCCTCCTAAATTGACTTATGAAGTTCAGGTGAAATATAGACCATCTCTGCCTGACAATGTCAAATACTAGAATGTTTTAGAAGATGATGATGAAATTAATAGGTTTTTACAAGTTGTTGATGAATTTCCTAAAATGCACATTGACCAAGAAAACGAAACCATGAAAGAATGCAGCCAGTCCAAGCTAAGGGACGAGATTGGTCAGGACAACATTGTTCAGTTGCCTAGTAACCATATACCCAAAGGATTGGTGCCCGTAGAGAAGTTGTTTGATCATAATGATGTACTTTATATGCCTACCAAAAAAGAAAATAAGTCTGTTGTTCATAAACATAATGTAAGGAGTCTAGCCCATCCCAAGTACATAAATCTTTCCACTCACTTATCTTTTGCCCAAAGTTCTGAGTATTTCACCCTAATGAAACAATTTGCTAATATTTTTGCTTAGGAGTACAATGATCTTAAGACCTATGACACCAGCATCATTCTGCATAAGATTCCACTAGAGAAGAACACCATCCCTTTTAAGCAGAAATGAAGACCTATCATCCCTCTCTTATTGCCTTTAATTGAAAAGGAAATCAAAAAACTATTAGAGGACAACAAAAAGAGTTTGGATTCCAAGTTGAAGTTTGCACTATGGGCTGACAAAGTTATCAATAAGAAGTCCATAGGAAATTCTCCATTTAAGCTTATGGCGTTGATGTTGTTTTTCCTATCTAGTTGATTCTCCCTATGGCCAAATTCTTATAAGAAGAACATGATGAAGAGAATGACATAGCAAGGAGAATAAGTAACTTGGTTGAATTACAGCAAATAAAAGAACAACTGGTTGAGAAGTCAAGAATTCTTCAGAATAAGATCAAAGAAACCTTTGATAGAAAGGCAAAAATGGACAGTTTTCATGTTGGTGACTAGGTTCTCAAATGGTATGCATTGAAGGAAAAGAAGGGCAACCATGGTAAATTTGATGCCTTATGGACGAGACCGTTTGTCATTGCTCAAGTTTAGATGAACAACATTTTCATTCTGCACAATTTCAAGGGGGAAGGTGTTTTTAATGGACCAGTCAATGGGTGGTTTTTGAAACTTTACTTCACATGAGGCTTTAAGGCCTTAATATTGTAATAGGTTTTTTCAGTTTTTGTTTTTTATACAAATAAACTCCATGCTCAATGGAACACTAAGAGATAATTTTTTTTATGGTTGTTATTGGAAAGGCAGTAATCTACATTTCTTGAAACCTCATAGTGAGGCTTTCATCCCCAGAAGGAGACTGTGTTAGCCCTTGAGGTACAGCGCTGCTATTTTTAGTGGAAATATCCCCTGTTTTAGCTCTGACAGCCATGTCTCCTCTTGCTCCACTTTATCCATAAGCTTGACTTCAAAAGTACTACTCTCGCATCTATAACTGCATCGGGTCCTATTAGCCCTGAGGTGCTGATCCAAACAGATCTAAAACACTCTCTAAGTCTTTGAAATCTTCTTAAAATCATTTAGAATATTAAAACCATCGCATAAGGGGAACCTTCAAATAGGCGTGAAAACATTATCGAGCGGCAAAAAACACTAGAAAGTAGTAAAAAACAGAGCAGCAGAGGCTTGAGCAATGAATGCATACTAGCCGTAAGATCTAGCTGATCAACAGTCCAAATCTGATTGGCAAATCACAATCGGCAACCACAATAGAGTACTTACAACAGCCCGGAGCTATCGTGATATGTGATTGCGACTGATCACATAGCGATATCGCAATCAGAGAAACATTATGGAGTGGGGCCTACACCCATACATGTATGTGATGCGATTAGCCGAACTCAATGGCTATATAAACATTACTGCATAGATTTTGAGATCTATCGAAAGGCATCTTTTAATGTAATTTCACATATAAAATTATTTAACAAAATACAAAGAAACAATGCTGATGTGATAAGACCCGGACCCAAAAGGGTTTGTGAAGGGAAATATATAATATTTGAAGTCCGAAGGGAGCTAAATTTCACGTTATTTTCAATGTTTTAAACGTATTTCTGAAATACAAAGGGAAGCCTTGGAACAAGGGCGAAGCGACTTGTGACAGTGATTGAGGATGGACCCAATAGGAGAATAAACTAGATTTAAGGACTTTTGAAGTCTAGATGAATAGTTTTCACGATGAATTTTCACAGTTGAATTCGTTTCCCTGTGTTAATAGAAAGCGATCGTTTCAAGGATTCGAGCAGGCAAAAATTCTAAAAAAGGAAAATAACAGTGCAACACAGTCGAACCAACAGAAATGGTCATGGAGAATCACTAGCATGAGCGAGCTACCTGACAGCAAGGCAAAATTAATAGAATTTGGTTACTGTTGTTAGAAAAAGAGACCTTCGAGTTCATGTGTGTCTAGTCATGGCATCAAGTCATTAAAAAGACAGAGAGGATAGATTAAGACCTCTCAAGCCTCAGAGGGTTTAAGAGCATTGTAAAGGGACTATAAAAGGTTGAAATTTTAGAGGATCAAGCGTTCAACTTTTGGAGACTATGGAGACTCTGCTCCTCTCAGCATCTCATCTTCATTCCAGCGATATAAGCTTCTTTTGTTGTTACATGTTCAATTCCCATTTTATTCTCTGTTCTAAGCTTGCACTTGAATAGGTATTCATGTTTTTTTCTATATCTAATGCCAGATAACTGTTATCTTATCTCTGCATTGATAAAATTAGATTTGCAAGTTTCATTTACTTTTTGTAGCTAGCCATTCATATGTGTTTATGTGTGCATCTGTTGGTATAGTCAGTATTCTCCATTTATCCATTGAATCTATAAACTATTGAGCATTAGTGGTCTAAAGCCTTGTAAAGTTGAGGGTGTTCATGCATGTATTGAGTGAAAATAGAGTTGACATAGTCATTTGACTTGATCCAAACCATCATCCATTCCAATAGTTCCGAGAACGATATTGAATATTTATATGTTACTAGGCATCTTCGAGCTACAACCTAAGAGAGCAAACCCAGGGCGCCACATGGCACTCTAAATGAGGTGAAAACTTGGTTAACAGTTTGACCAACCTCCAGTGGAATCGAACCGACTACCTCTGTTACAGAAATCAATCACTTGACCAATTGGGTTATGTACGGTGCCTATTAACCTTTAGGGGGTGCCTTTTATTTAATGTTTATGGAGTCAGCGGTTGGGGTAACCTGACTGACCTAACCTAATGCTTCATGAGACAATCGGACCAATAGTGGAATGATGGGGGTTGGGGTGCATGGTACACCGCCTGCTCCCATGGCCCATGCTCATGTGATAATATGTAACGAGAGGTAGGACCATTAGTAGAGGAGAGGAAGGGTTTGACACATGGAGTTACTGACCATGCCCCTGGCCTTATCTTTGTGGAAGAAGACCGGGAGTGGGTGCTACATATGGGGATTGTACTAAAAAAAATTGATATTTAACAATGAACCCGACAATGAAACCAAACCCACTTAATCAAACAGATAATATTTGGGCTACTATTACAACGCATAACTATTAGGCCATGAGCCATATTATTGAATGGTTTTTGGAATGAATTTCCTGTTGTTGTACAATTTACACTATATAACTTTGAAGAGTTGTTTCTTGACCATTTGGAGGCCTTTTTGAGTGCAAAAAGAGCCTAGATAGGGGTTTTTGAGCATTCTAGACAACATAGGAGAATTATTTTCACAGATTGAGGCTTATATTTTGAGTAATGAGCATTTGATTATCTTAATAAAGCAGTCATCATTAGAAGCTAGACTCGAAGACGTAGCCCAAGATGGATGAAAGTCATTATCAATTCACACTTGTATTATGTTGCATTTTTATCCACTTTATCTATATTTCTTTTTCAAATTAACTCATGTTTATGTACTTTCACAATTTCAATCCGTTTCCTAAAATGACGTTAACTAACCTGCAAATTGATCAATAAAACCTTCAGTTTTATTTTTGGATCAACAATGATTCACCATTATAGAGATCTGCTAAGTATATTCTCTAGCATATGATCTTATAAAAGAAATGATAAAATATAAATGAACTAACCCTAAATGTGTGAAATTACACATAAATAGAAAAGACATAAAATCTTTCAGAGAACTAACAATGTTTTTCTATGTAAGTATAAACGTATAAGAAGATTGTTTGTAGGACAGGGTAATTGTTGATGATAAGACTGAGACAATAAGAGTAAGAGAAATAAAAGAAATGTTTGTTCTTTAAAGAAAAACATAAAGTATTTCTAAGGATAGAATCATTTAGAAAGTTATGGCACACACACACACACACATATAAAGACAAAAAGAATAGAAAGGAAAGAAATATTCAAAGTAATCCATATCTGAAGTTGCATGTTTTAATGTGTAACTCCTAATTCATATAAATCATGCCTTTCCATGAGAATATATTGGTATGAAATCAGGGAAATAATCATAATTACATTATAGTTTTATATGGCATAATTAGTTCTCTTGAATACATATAGAACAACAATGATAAATTGAACCCTTGTTTTATTTTGGTTCACAGAGAGTAACAAAAATATAGGTAACTAAATTATAGTATGAAATTAATAGTCCCGTGTACATAGATTAAGAACAACAAAGGCCTACAAGCTATTACTTTAAGGAAAAAATCAAAATATTCCAACAATTCAAGGCAAAATTGAAAAACAACTGGGATGAGACCCAACCCTAAATGAGTTAGGGATTTCACAACAGATGTAATACGTAACACAATTTTGTAGGGTTGTAAACCACAACCTTGTTCCAAATAATAAAAATATGTATGAGAACCCATTGCAAGAGTCATACCTGTTTTGTCAACTAAAGGAAAGACAGGGTTCCAATTCTTCCCTTTCTACAACTTGGTTGTATAAGTATCATCGTACTTTCAAATAGACAAGAATAACAAGGTTAGTAAGGAATTTGGAGCATGGGTTTCTTTCTTTAAAAGGATTCGTAAAAGGAAAAAACCCTCTCAAATAGGGTTCTCCTTTCTACCCATACAATGATGGTAAAACCACCTTCCATACATGTATTTTCAAGCACATAAATGAAAGCCTAGCGAGTAAATTTGTCGATCGAACCCAAAAACAAGGAGCCATTATTGGCAACATGATGTTCAAATCTCTCTCTCTCTCTCTCTCTCTCTCTCTCTCTCTCGCTATATAT
>APFE031029295.1:0-28404 GCA_000404065.3 Pinus taeda
CTCTTTTCTTGGACTCATACATAACCCTTTGGATTAAGGGGGGGAATGTTGGACACCTAATCCTAAATGGTTAGTGTGGAAGCCGAATGGACAAAGCAGTCCAAGAGACCTTGGGATGTGAATCCCAACGGTCACATAATGTACCTTAAATATACATCATTTGTGAATAAAAAATGTACTGCATGATTTATCTTTCTTATTGTTTTCGCTCACCATGTGTGTTTAACAATTTTCACTTTACTCTTTCATTTACATGAATGCCATATTTACATTAATTTCGTATAAAATTTTCCCTTTTATTTTCTCTAATAAATTCATGGCATCCGTGAATTTCATTTTATCTATGTTGTAAAATCATTTTAAACTTATTTCATTTAACCAACTTGGTCTTCCATCTATGAATTTCTTGTAAAATGTAGTTTCATCTTATCTTTGCATTCGACTTCCCATCCACATAGCATTTATTTCATAATCGTATCAAATTCCATTATGTCCACATTTATAAAAGTCAAAACAATAAAAATATAGTTCATGGCTTTCGGAGGGGGTAGTAGTAAGTGTTTTAGGAAGGGGAGTGCGAAATTACAAGGTGGTGCCATTAAAACTGTCCACATTTATAAAAGTCAAAACAATAACAATATAGTTCATGGCTTTCAGAGGGGGTAGTAGTAAGTGTTTTAGGAAGGGGAGTGCGAAATTACAAGGTGGTGCCATTAAAACTGCTTTTTGGACCCCCCACTTAATTAAATGTTGGAAGAGCTAGGGCATCGAAAAAGTATTTTTAATCCTTGGATTAATGTGCCCATATCTCGAGGCATGGGAAAAAGGGGGGTTTTAAACTTATGAGTGCGGGGTGGACCATAAGTTTACCTTCTCACTTTGTTTGCAATTAGGATCGGATTTTTATAATATAATTTTAATTTAAAGTAAATATTTCCATAAAAATATATAACTATATTTTTATAAAAATAATATATTTTAAATTAAAATTAAAATATATATAAAGAATAAACCATTCAAAAGCATAGTAATTATATCTCTTAGCATATAGCCCAGAAGGAAAGTGGCAATTTCTCACTGAATTTTCTTTTAATTTTCAGTGTGCCAATATATGTTACAACATCGGCTCTAATGGGGACTGCTTCCCTCTGCAGGATGTAGATAATTAGTAGACCAGATGCCTTATGTGTTGGCCATGGAGTCATACCATAAAATCATTGATCATTGATCAGCCATCATGTAATGGATAGCCAATCCCCATCATCCAGCTACTGCATATTAAACCATAGCTTGAAGATATTTAGCCATAGTCAACCATAGTCTACTAATCCTTCCTATTGAAGATAAGGGTGTCAACTAGCACAATTGCATTACTAAATGTGGTTGATATACACTAATTAGTTCCATTTTTTTTACCTTTTATATGCAAAGTGACATATAAAATGTATTAGATAATCTTGTGTCAACCATATTTACTAATGTTAGTCCAATGTATTCATTATTTTCTCTCATATTTATTCCCACGGCAAATAACTTCCTATCTACATATATCCCAACATCATCAATATGTTTCTACAACTAACTTCATTGGATGTTGTGATTGTCAAATTCATTTACATTTATTGGATAAATGAAGAATTAAAGGGGATTATTACATAAATGAAGGATTTGGATATGAATTACAGGCCTATGTCTCAATTGAATTAATTAAAATGTGGTGATTTTTTTTATATGGTGTTGATATCAATTTCTTACTGTAATTAATTAATAAAATATAGATTGTAGAGGTATTTCTCATTTCAAGTAATGAATATTTGATGTTCTTTCAATATTAAGGTAACATTGTTCCTTCATGGAAGGATGTGTGATTAGAGAAACTATGTTTTTGTACTCTATTTAAAAGATTATTGTGGGAATAACATCGTAATGGTACTAAAGTCAAAGATCATTCATTTTTGAAAGGTGTAGAGAATGACAAAGAGAAGAGTTGGTAGGATCTTTATTTAAGATACAATGAAAAATAATTACATTAGTGAAGGAATGGTTAATGAATTGTGGATGAATGAGAGGGAATGAGGTGGCTGCAAAAACTTTAGAAGGGAAAAGTGAACTGGAGGACAAAATATTAGAGATTGGAGAGAGGAAGTAGGGGACTACAAAAAAATGAAGAAGAGGAAAGTGGACCAAAGAAGAAAGGATTGGAGATAATCGATTAGAGGGGATTGGTGTTTCCTATAGGTTGGTGCGTACAAAGTAGTAGAGAGGATTGGTGTCTCCTATAGGTTAGTACCTATAGGTTAGTACCTATAAATTAGTAGAGGGGATTGTTATTTATTGTAGGCTAATACATAGATGGATTGAGAGCATTGGTGTACCCTATGTTTTGGTTCCTACAAAGATTGTAAGAGTAGGCTGGTTCCCTCAAAGAAAAATCAATCCAAAGAAGTTTTTCATTTCTTCCTTGATAGGTTTCCACATATATCCTATGATCCATGTTCTACCTCCAACTTTTTTTTAATTGAAAATTGTATTATATTGATCTAACCCACCTCCCCTCTTAGTATTATTGCAAATCCAACAATTTGATGAAGTATGATGTTAGATATTACCTTATGGTGATGAAAATTCAATACTACCTTAATTTTTGCTAGATATAATTTTATACCTTTAAATGAAGTATGATGTCGTCAACTAACATCATTAATTTTTTTCATTATTAACGACTATGTGGCATTCCTTACATCTCATTAACAATTTATGTACATTAGCCAAAGCTACATCAAATTCATCACCATAAGTTGTAAAATTGTCCACTTAAATTTCCACATATTCATGGATGAAGTAAGAAAATATTCCAATTACTTCTTGTTGGAAAGTTGTAGGAATAAAGTAGGAAGATGTCACTAAGGGACATATCAACATGGTTTTGTCACAATCCTCGGGAGCGATTTGAATTTGGTTATATTTGCTAAATCTATTGAGGGTAGAGAAATATTTCCCCCTCGCTAAGGTATCCAACACTTGGTCGATGAATGGGGATAGGAAGTGAACCTTATGAGTCGACTTGTTAAGTTATCTATAATCTACACAAATTCTTCACTTGCAATTGTTTTTGGGTACAACGACAAGAGGGGAGACTCATTGGCTATTAGAAATAAGGTAGATAAATCATGTTGAAAGCAACTTCCACAATTGCTCTTTGATGAGCTCGATTCATTCATCAATGAGGTCTAATCTTCCTCATGCATGTTAGATGTCAACTAGCACATATACATTATTAAAAGTGATTGTTATGCGCGATCAATTTTTTCAAGATGAAAAATTTCACATCATGGCCATGAAAAAAATGATCATACTATGTGATGAAAAGAATAATTCTTCATGCAAAGAAAAAAATCAACAATATCAACCATTTACAAACATGTAACCATAGTCACCCATAGTCAACCATTTCTTTCATGGTATATTAATAAAATATTTGATATACTTTATTAAATATATATGGAATACTCTATTAAAACCATCCATCTATAAATATATATGGACTGCTCTATCAATATAATTATGTTAACGATAAAATGATAAAATTTCACTCCAAATAGGTAAATCCCTTGATTTGATGTGTATTGACCATCAATTTAAAAATAAATAAACTATATTAATACATTCAAGATATAATCCTGACTCGACTATAAATTATATATTCAAATATATCATCATAAAATGCATCATATGGTAACATGAATTTATACAGTGCTGATATCAGTTTCTCATTTGAACTAATTAAAGGCCGACGTTCTTACAAAATGCAACGTTGTGTCCCTCTTGAATGTGAATGGACGTGATTGTGTCTTAGTTTTCGATTATAAAGGGATATCGTGGGCATAGCAATACGTCAATTAAATCGAATATCCTCTACTTACCAAAGGTGTCTAGAACGATTGAGCGCAGAATCAGTAGCAAAAGTGTAAGGGCGGAGAAGAACTGGTATTACGGTAGAGATGGAGCAAGGGTTTGACATTTTATACAACCGTTTCTTAAGGTTGGCAAAGATCTTGGAAGGGTTTTCAGAAGCCGAACTGTTTGTTGCAGACGACCACGCTGACACTTACACTATTGGTTACAACATTGCCCTAAAAAACCCTTCTCAAAGGCAACAACTGTATGATAGATACAAGGACTGGTTACAAGAATGCCTAGTGGGTGTCATTTTACCAGATCTCAGGAATAAGGATGGAGAGGTGATGTTGAAACAACTTGTCAAACGCTGGGAAAACTATAAGGTGATCGTACACTGGCTTTCAAAGTGGTTCAGTTATTTGGATCGTTACTTTGTTAAAATGAACTATTTGACTCCTCTCAGAGATGCAGGGTTCATGTGTTTCCGGCAGCATGTGTACCATGAAATCAAGGCTACTGCAAGGAATGCAGTGCTGGCGCTCATTCACAGTGATCGTGAGGGAGAACGAATTGCAGATTGGTCTTTGCTGAAAAACGTTTTAAACTTTTTCGTGGACATTGGAATGGACGATGCAGGAGTGGGTTTGTACGAGAACGATTTTGAAGCACAGATGTTGGAAGATACTCGAAATTATTACTCCACAAAGGCTGCTTTATGGATTTCACTCTTCTCTTTTCCTGACTTTCTCAAAAAGGCTGAAGAGTGTTTAAAACAAGAGGAGGAGAGGGTTTCCCATTATTTGCACTCCACCACCAAAGAGAAACTATTACTAATAGTACAAAATGAACTACTTTCGCCTTATCTAACGCAGCTTGTACAAAATGAACATAAAGGCTGTCCCGCCTTGCTGAGAGACCACAAGAAAGATGATCTTTCCAGGATGTACAGGCTGTTTTCTAAAATATCGAAGGGTGTGGACACAATTGCAAGTTGTTTAATACAACAAGTGACCACAGAAGGAAGAATAATAGCAAAGCAGGCAGAAGAAGAAGAAGATTCAAATGCTTTGGTAGGAAATTTCATTCAACTCCAAGACAGGTATGTGGAATATGTTGAAGATGCATTTCAAAAAAACATTATTATTAGCAAAGGTTTGATTCTAGGATTTGAGGCAATATGTGGAAATGATGTTGGAGGAAGCACATTTGCCGAAATACTGGCAATATTTTGTGATAATCTACTTAGTAAGGGTGGCCAGGTGAAAAAGACCGATGCAAAACTAAGCGATGGGGATGTTGAGAATATGCTTGAAAAGGTGGTGAAACTCGTTGGCTATATCTCCGATAAAGATATATTTGGTGAACTTTATAGGAAAAAATTAGCCTCTAGAATATTGTCGGATGAAAATTTTAACCTTAGCATAGAGCAGCAGGTGATAGCAAAGTTGGCGGAGCAAAATGGGAAGCGGTATACATCAAAGATGGAGTTCATGATAAAAGATTTGGTTATAGCAAGTGAGGGAAAATCTGCGTTTGATGAATATCTTGGTAGCGGAAATATCAACCTTGGAACAGAACTGAGAGTGAAAGTCTTGACCACTCCATTTTGGCCAATCTCCCAATCATATATTTCCCAACCCAATCTACCTTCGGATATTGCCAACTGTGTTCAAGTATTCAAAGCTTATTATTCTGCACAAAATGAACGTCGTATTCTTACATGGATATATTCTCTGGGAACGTGTAATATCAGAGGCAACTTTGACAACCAAATGGAAATAGAAATGACCGTATCAACTTATCAAGCAATGATATTGCTGCTATTTAATGACCACGAGAAGTTGAGTCGTGCAGAAATTAAATCAGAATTGAACCTCGCAGATGATAAACATGTTGACAAACATCTACATTCAATCGCGGGTTCGAAGTACAAAATTCTTCTGAAACAACCTGCAAATACCAAAGTTGTATCTCCTGCTGACACTTTTGAAGTGAATCCTAATTTTAGCAGCAACTTGAAGAGGATTCGAATTCCGTTTCCACCACCTCTAGAAGAAAAGGTGGGGAATAAGAAGGTGTTAATGGGCGTAGAGGATGATAGAAAACTTGCGATCCAAGCTTGCGTTGTTCGCATCATGAAGAGTAGAAAAGTTTTGGATTGTTCGCGTCTACTAAATGAATGCTTTAATGAACTCAAAAGCGTGTTCAAGCCGGACGTCAAAGCAATCAAAAACGAGATCGAATTTTTAATTTCCAAAGACTTCTTGCAACTTGACCAGGAAAATCCTCAAAACTTGAAATATGTTGCTTAAATATAGCTGCATTCTCTGTAATGCTTTTCTTTCGAAAATCACAGTTCTTTTCTTTTTCCATTCATAGCCTTCACATTCAGTGACAGCTTTAGATTTAGATTCAGTGCACTGCACTCTTTATTGTAATTCTCTTTTCTCAAACTTTTTTCCTTATTCATCGAAGAAACTTCATATATTCTTTGTGACGGGTTTGACGTCACATGGTACATCGACTTATAACGGTTTCTTGATGAAATGTTTTAAAGGCTTATTGGTTTAATTTTTCCTTAAAGAGTCTCTTTTTATAACTAAACATGCCATACTTTTGTGATTAGTATGATAATGTGAAAAGATCATTGGATTTGCCTACGTTAGGTTTATCAACTATCAAATTTCTCATCATATGGTATGCAACATACCAATAGCTAGTCATTATGTTCCCCTGGTCTGTAAATATAAATTTGCTAGTACAAAATGGGTACAAATGCCAGGGAGCCAATCATTATACTTAAGGTTGAATAGTAGCCAATAAAACCCTAAAAGAAAGAAAACTATATGCAATGTCACATGGTTTGGGTTTAGTTTGGGTTTGACAATGATTGGGTTCGCTTTGAGTTTGGTTTGAGTTTGAATTTTTTGATGAGGTTCCCTATTAGGTGATAATATTCCTTCCCTTATAATAATAATATTCTTACCATCTTTAGGAAGGTTCATATGAGTGCCATACATTGACATATACCAACCTATTCTAGTTTTTGAGTCTATACCAACGATGATCAAATAGTTACTCACTGACATATCCATTACTTGGATATTATAAGTTGTTATGATTTCAAGATGAGCGCATAAAACTACCATGGAATATTTAATATCATTGGTATCTATTTGTTGAGAATTAGTGTAGACCATTCTTGGTTCTCTCCTCGTAGCACTATAAACCGAATTCCTCTATAAAAATTTTAAGCATGACATTAAGGATTGACCCAATATCAACTAAATGAAAATAAGCAATTTATCACATACTTCCATAGATACATAAAAATGAGGGCTTTTGAAAAAAAATCTAGAATTATTTACAACCAACACTTTGTCTTCAAGAGAATCCTCTTCTATGAGATCCGATGAAATGGATAGGTGTACGAAATTTTCTTTCAAGAAAATTCTTTAAATGTTGTTGTTTCTCAAGGATAGTGGTCACTTATCAGCCTCCTTGGATGGCTAATTATTGGTATTTATAACTCTAAAAGTGTTCCTTGTTTTAGTCACCATTATTTCATTATCAATGACCCAATCCAAGGTTGTGACCATGTGCTCAATTCTTTTACCAAAAATTCTTTCTTGTGAATTATTTTTAACCTCACAAGGTTTTTCATCATGGTAATCTTCAGGAAAGTTACACCATGGTTGGGAAAGAAGGGAAATTGATTAATATGTTTGGGAAGGGTTTCTAATGATTTTCAAAGTGGAATCTTCCTCGTGAGGTTCTAAACCACCTCTTCTTGAAAGAGATTAGACAATTACTCATGTCTTCCATGAGTTGAAGGACAAAATATATATCAAATTGATTAATTGGGTCTTCAAGTGGAAGACGAGTGAGATGAAATTGTTCTTCATATTCCAAACATATTATAAAGAATACCCCATATTACTTTGATTTTTCTCCTCTAAACAGTGATGATAAGCTAAGAGACGAAGTATTATACTAGCGCATCATGGTAGCTTAATTTTGTGGCTCAATGATTTCTAGAATTTGATTATACAATTTTGTGAATCAAAGATCAAATGATTTAATAGTCTCACCTTTTGTAAAGTTTACATTATTATATCCTTGAAGGAGATCAATAGGGCTTTGAGGTCGTCCATAACTAGATTTAAACCAGTAACAAAGCTCTATCTAAGTAGAGAAGTCTTTGGGTGGAATTTCATAGAAATCAGTTGGTACTTTTTTTTCTAAGAAGTCCATAAACATCAGCATGCAAGAATCATTATCATTGGAACTGATATTGTAATATGAGTAAGAAAAATCAATCAGATCTTCATTAACAGTGATGGTACCACCAACCGAGAACTTTGGAAAATGATATTTAAATTTGGGCAATAGTGTATTAGTAGGTTTTAAGTTTAACGGGAAGGCCACATGCCAAGGAGTTGCATTCACATCTTCTTCAAATTGGAATAAACCATACTTCCTTATTACCTTGACATGATTAGTGGCAGACTACAATGGATTAAAAGATGAATGCAAAGTGCCAATTTGGATAGATGAATATGCAGTCAACGAAGAATGAAAAGAAGAGTAATAGATTAGGAATAATATGGGGTTTCTAACATTACTCTTTGAGATGGAAAGGTTGCTCTAAAAAAGAAAGTGATATCTTGATAAAATTTAAGATGAGCTTGAGCAACAATGGATTAAAAGATGAATGCAAAGTGCCAATTTGGATAGATGAATATGCAGTCAATGAAGAATGAAAAAAGAGTAATAGATTAGGAATAATATGGGGTTTCTAACATTACTCTTTGAGATGGAAAGGTTGCTCTAAAAAAGAAAGTGGCAGACTACAATGGATTAAAAGATGAATGCAAAGTGCCAATTTGGATAGATGAATATGCAGTCAATGAAGAATGAAAAGAAGAGTAATAGATTAGGAATAATATGGGGTTTCTAACATTACTCTTTGAGATGGAAAGGTTGCTCTAAAAAAGAAAGTGATATCTTGATAAAATTTAAGATGAAGAAAGGAATGCATAAGTTTTAAAGTTGTCATTTTTCCTTTGATCGCCAAAATGTTTTCACAAGCAAATCTATTATGCTTCGCTACCAACTTCCCTAAATCTCACTGGGTGGGTGAGATAATGGGAGTAAGCCCAAGATTTATTGCCTTGAATTAAACTATAATAAATTATGCACAACTAATTTATACAAACAAATGAAAGGGAGATCATATAAACAATAATGTACATTTTGTGAAGAAAATAAATTGAAATTTGAACAAACTGATTACAAACTAATGAATGAAATTATGAGTAGATTTCATGATAATACTCTATTAGCCATAAGGCCGCATAAGTATGCATTAAAATATGACATAAACAAACTCATAATTTTCAGCCATTAATGTCATAAAAATCTGTTCACAAAAATTAGCAACATAAAGTAAATTTTTTAGAGAAATATGTAAAAAAGATATTGGTTGTTGATTGTTGATTTTATTAATGAAAACTTGATTACAAGGTACTATTTTGGCTAATTATTGTGAGAATCTAGACCAAAAATCAACTTTAAAATGTCTATGAAAGACTCATATGTTGACACTCGAAATGTTAAAAGTTAGGCAAGACTACAATGGATTAATTAGCATTGATATAATAAATATCAAACCTTCTAACAACACAAAATAACACAGAAAATAAACACCAACCTTATTAAAAGAACCAAAAATTGATGAGCTCACTTTCTCCTTGTCATGCCTTGAAGGATTTTTGTTGTCACCAAACAAGTAAGCTCTTGTACTCTATAATATATTAGTCAAAGGAAAAATGACAACTTTAAAACTTATGCATTCCTTTCTTCATTATTATTTTCCAACCTTCCTTATGTTCCTTTTGCTTAGTTTTATATTTTCCTTGGGTAGTTGGCGGGAAAAATTGTTTTATAACTAATGTTTGTATGATGTTGAACTTTTTTTCTTTTTATTTAGAAGAAGACATTTAGAAGGGGTATTTTTAATTAATTAAATTTATATTAGTAGGTGGGGTCCCCAATCATGTCCATGAAATATTTTCATTAAACCTTGTAACTCCCATGAAACCAAATATATGTGAATATGACATCATTGAGAACACCATCACGATGAAAATCATACATATGAAGCAATCCAATATCCATACAAATATTTAAAGAAGCATGTGAAACAACCCTTGTATCTCCGATCAGTCATAATACCATCAAAATATGTACCACAGTAAATAAAAAATATGTTGTTCCAATACTTGATAACGTTGTAGTATAAAATATGTTTATGAAAAATAAAGTAAAACCACATTATGCCAAAGAAATAATGTATGTTAGCTATGTTAGTTTGCTAGGGCCATCCATGTAGAATGGTCTTTTCTCCTCCTCCTTTTCTCTCCTCCCCCCTCCTTCAGTTGTGGGAATATTAGTATGTGGGTGTAATGAAGTGTCCCCAGAGGGACAATGTACATGTATGGATGAGATACATAATTTCCCCAATGTAAGACAAGACAAATAATCAAGGGGTTGTTGAGCATGGAAAGAAGCAGCCTAAGATAATGCAAAGTGTATCTGAGGACTAATAGTCACAGAGTGAACTGAGTGATGACAAACATTAGGCTGATGTGTAAATCTAGATGTGGGCCTAATAGGGTTGGTGTCCCAACCATCATTCTATTGTAGTAGTTATTGAGATATATGAGGTTTTTAATTTCCATTATGCTAGGATGTGGAATAGGTTCATTTTGTGAAGCATGTGGGGTAGGAGGAGGAGGAGGACCTCTGAGGTATAAGTGACTAACCTGTTGAATAATCTATGGAAATTAGTTATAATAGGATTCTTCTACCTTGATAACTATTTGTGATGTGTTTTAGCTTTTCTTATTAGCATAGTCTACACTTGTTATTATTAGAGTGTGTCTTCTTAGTTCATCAAATAACTACCAAAACAAAGAGACAAGAACACACAATGTTGGCTTTTTTCAGGGCCAAAAAGTCTCCCTCTTGGAGAGGAAAACCAACACACAATTCTTCTTATAGAGATTCCCATTGATGAATACCAAGACCATGACCCTTGACTTAATTAAGTCATTCTAGGATCGTGACACCAATCCTTTTCTTGATACTCCTAAGATCATCACCATCACTACTGCTTTACCAAGTCATTGAGATCATCATAGTTGCACCATCATCAAGGTCATTGTTGTACGTTCACTGAGATAGTCATTGTTCATTTACTAAGATCATCACTGTATATTCACTGATATTATCATTGTATCATTAGGGAAATCATCATTGTGCCAACGAGCTCCATATACTGAAGTTGCACCGAGATATTTTATTATGATTATGACTTCAAAATTGTATCTCCATCAAACATTGTGCCAAGATTATGACTGCGTCCATAATATGAGATAGAGTGTCTCTGTAGGATCACTAAGATCCTTACCATCACATTTTATGCCTTGACTATCATTGTTCCTATTATGTGTTATGAGTGTGTTGATTACGCCAAAACGTGATCATGTGGAGGCTAAGACACAATGATATTAATCATTGTAATTGTCTAATATTTCCATAAAGGTATGTGAAGATAGCACTTCATTGAATATATTGAGATCATGATTGTTTGTCGAGACAGAGTATTTTGCATTGATACCTTCATCTTCGCATATATGTCGAGACTGTAATCACTTTGAAGAATTCGAGGTTATGACCCACAGTGATTGTCACCGAAGAAGGTAGAGGCATCTTATCTCCTGTAATGCAGATTCCATACAAAAACATGCTTGTGATTGACCTTCTTTTACGTAGATCCATAGCAAGGTATATATAGTATTTTCCACTTCATAATAAGCCGACTTGAGCTAGTGAAGAGATGCGTCTATAATGCAAGCTGACATGACACCATTTAATTTATTTTGTTGGCCGACTTAATTGAATTTTCCATTGTTTTGTTTGTGGACTTCTTCTTGTGCTATGTCTTGGAGGATTGTGCTTATCTTGGAGAGCCTTTTAGACTAGTATACATTTACACATAGGCTTAAGAAGAGATTCTTATACATGACTTTGACTCTTTGAATTTCCTAGACTTATGAAATGAGCAAGAAACTCATTCTTATAATTTTCAAAAATAATATTTCTTTTCCTTGACAAGTACAGAGATCAAAATTATATTTGTAAATATCGAACCTGGTTACACTTTCTTCAACACTCCCTCTTAACTAGGGAGGTATTTATAATGGTACTTAGTCATTCTCAATCTGAAGAATTTCTCATAAGAAGAATCAGATTGGTAACCCATCTGTAGAGCATCATAGTAACCAACATTGTTTCCACAGCAAGGCTTTGACCGATAGCTCTATCTCTCATCAGATCAGAGCATAATGTTGGTGAGAGCAATGACTATAGACACCTTCATCATTATCTCTCAAGGTACATACCCACCCAGATGTTCACTGAGTATGCCCTTCTAGGACTTTCTTCCCTTGGGTTCCCAACCCTCAAAGAATATCATTCCTCTTTCCTACTCTTATCTTGGATTCCCTACACATCCTCAAAGGGAATCGAATTCCAAATAATTACCCAATCCTCCATTCTTTCTTCCCAGGTGAAGATAAGAATGTTGTGTCTATCATGTGTCTACATTTCCATTCATGGCCTTCTCTAAGACTTACAGTTTTCATTCGTTGTCTAGTGCATGACACATAAAATTGAAAACCACATCTATCACTCCATTTTTAATCAGGGGTGACTTAATCCAGCCTCCCTCTTAATTAGGGATTCTCCTTTCATCAATAATTTTTTATTCGTGGGTCCTTCATCGACTTGATCAACTTCTTTTCTTGATGTCATGAAATTTAGTCGAGCTTCTTCCTTGTAGGGCTTTTGGCCATCAATCACTTTCATTCTTGCTTTGTCATGTCATTTCTTTTTCATGGAAAGTGGCCTTCTTGGTACATAACTGGAACATTCTTAATCTGGCTACTTCTTTCTCATCATGCTTATTTTAGGAGTATCCATTGCATGAATACTAGTTGTACTTTCACTTATAATTCTTGTTCTAGTAGCCCTCCATGAACTCATCCAAATATTATTCAAGAGATAAAAACATATCATTAAATAAAATCATACCTTTCGAAATGTCTCTTCATCATGACATATTTTCAGTAGGTATCAGCATCGTGCATACTTGTTGACACGTTTCCCAAAGATATCTATTGTCAAGGGTCTCTAATTTTCAAATTTTCATCAAAGTCTTCATATCTTTCAGGGAGATTTCCTAGTCAGCTCTTCATCATAGTAAGAGCCGTAGAGGAATCGGCAGATCTGCCGATTTCCTTCATCATAGTTTCATAGCTCACGATCTCTTTCTCAGGGGTTTCTAATCAGGTTTATGTAATTATATTCAACCACCTCATACTTTATATGAGGACATATTATGTTGATTTCATCTAGTGCGACTTATGCCATTTTGCATATTTTAAGAGGGGGATATCCTTTTATCTTTATCATGCTTCTTAATATATAAGTGATGATCTATATTACCTACAACCATATGACATGACATTTTAAAATTAAATGCATGCATACATACCTCATTTCACCTTTAGGTCATCTAGGCTTCTTCCAACAACTTTCTTGATTGAAGTGTCTTCAACCCCTTGATCTGCTTCTATTATTATGTCACCATAACATTATCCACGAATTCCATGAGTTGGAGTTCTTTATGAAACACTTTATTTCTCTCTAGATTAGTGAGCCCTACGATGAGGATTCCATCAGAGAATTTTGAGGATATTGTATATCCCCAACTAGTAGATGTTTCCTTTTGACTTGATGTATGATGAGCCTTATCCTCGATTACACCTTCCTTTCCTTCAATGTCCATTGAGGTTCCCAGGAGCTACATCCTACATGTTTGTATGCCATGGATTTTTTCATTCATGATTCCCATGGTAATGTCACAAACTCTTGTTTCTAATGTTTTCATGATGCCACAGTGCATCTTAATATCATGGCCATCTCTTTAATTAAAGATCAAGGAGCTTATGATAATATCCTTTTGTGAGGGAGGCCATCTTAATCGTAGTGGATATCTATTGCTCCCTCATTCCTTGGCCCTTTTCTTTAGTTTCCTCCATTTTTGGTGATATGAGCCTCTTTCTTGAATCTTATACTATTTTTTCTTTTCCTTTCTACACATAATTGTGTTCTTCAACATTTTTCCTTCTGTCATAGATACCACAAGTTGTCGAATGAGGTAACCTTCTTTTTTCATGGATATTTGTTACCTTGATTATTATCTTCTTATCATATTTCCTAGATCTGTCAATTGAGATCTCATGAATATGTTCTTTCTTTATTTGAAACCTTCATTTTGTGTAGATCATGTCTAAGTGATGTGACCTTCTATATTTCATTTTTCATAGAATGTATCCTCTAGTATTTCATATATCTCTTTGATGTCTTCTTTCTTCATACATGGGGATGAGAGAACCTTAATGTTTCATTCCCGTGAATTCAAAGAAGACCTTTTTCCTTGATATGTTCATTAACTTCTTTTATCTATGAGGATTATGACAATCCTCCCCATTTCATGCGAGGACCTTTGAAGATCCATTCAATCCATAAATCTCCTTACAGTCATGAAGTCATTTAACCAGACTTGGTTTTAAAATGAAATATACTTACTTGACAAGTGAAGATGAACTCTTCTACTTGATCACTTTGATGCTGGTTGGAGATGATGTATTGGATTTGCCTCTTGGATGGTGTTCTGTTCGATGGAAAGCCTTTATTCAATGGAAAAGGTTCCTTCCTTTTGATGAGGATGATTTTTTGCTTCCCTGGGATGATATTCTTCTAGGGAAAGGAAATGATCCTTTCTTTTATAACCTTTAAGGTGATGACAATGTTTTTTCTTCTTCAATATGCTTTTCCTTCTTTAGTAGTGGAGATCAGGATTTCTACTAGGGTTTCAACCTGTTTCAATATGAAGTGATCTTTGATTTTGAGATCTTTTGAGTTACCTTTCTTTGTAAACACCTTGATGAGGGTCTTGGTGGCATTTTGATTATGGTTATGGAGACATAAGTTCTTCCTATTGTAGACTGCTTGTTGTGGAATTGATCCTTCAATCTTTACAAAACCCTTCAAATTGCTTTGTTTTCCTTGAAGAATAATCCTTGTATGTCTCTTTGTTGCCCTTCCTTTGACTTCTGAACCTTAGCTCTAATGCCATGTTGAATAATATAGGCCAATTAGTTATGATAGGACTCTTCTAGCTTGATAACTATTTGTGAGGTGTTTTAACTTTTCTTCTTGGCATAGTCTTCACTTTTTATTATTAAAGTGTGTCTTCTTAGTTCATCAAATAGCTACCAAAACAAAGAGACAATAACACACTATGTTGGATTTATGCCAGGGCCAAAAACTCTCCCTCTTTGAGAGGAAAACCCACACAAAATTCTTCTTATAGAGACTCCCATTGATGAATACCAAGATCATGACCCTTGACCTAATTAAGCCATTCCAAGACCATGACACCAATCCTGTTATTGGCACTACTAATATCATCACCATCATTATTGCTTTACCAATTTCATCATTGAGTTCATCATAGATGTACCATCATTGAGATCATTACTGTACATTCACTGAGATAGTCATTGATGATGATGATGATGATGATGGTTAATGTCCACTGAGACCAAATTGGTCTATCGACCTATAATTTTCTTTCTTAGTTTTTAATTGTTTGGCTCCTCATATTTCTTGGCGAGATTGGTGTTATAGCTTTCTTTTTTTCTCTACGATCTTCCAACTTTCTTTATCTTGTATCTCCTTCATCTCTTCTAATTCTTGGGACATTGTGAGGTCCCTATAATACTAGTGATTACCCCATTACTATTGTAGTTATATCCCTTATTAATATTGTTGTGCCTTTATTGTCCCCATATTGTTATTAATGTGCCCCATGGAATCCCTCTATTGTTATTTTTGTGCTTTTATATTATTATTGTTAGGTCGGATGGGTTATATTGTGACTCCTTAGACTCCTATATATAGAAAGGAGGTTTTGTCATTTGAATCAACAAAGAAGCATTCATTTGTGTAATGTTAAGGAGGTTGCCCCCTCAAAGAGGCTAAATTCTAAGGCATTGATCTATCTTTTCTGTATTTTTGTGAGCTGGTTTCATAACAGACATTGGTATCTTAGCTTCACAATATATTGTGTTCGTCCTTTCGAAGATAGTTGGAGAAGAAGTTTGGTTTAGGAGATCTTCTTTGCTGTTAAATGAAGATTTATTTTGTGCGCAATCTGAACCCTCATAACTATTGATGCTTGAGGGGTTGTCGACTTCACTCTTTTATTTTTGTGCGGGGCTTTCCCCCTGCTTGTCTTGAGAGTTGTTTCTTTCTTGCCTGATTTCTTGTGATTCAGATTTTTCTTGAGAGTGTTCTTATTTGATGACAGTGTAGTGTTCCTTTTGTGCTCCTTCCCACCATGTAGATCTGTGGTGATTTTTTCTAGCAGAATTTTTCTGGGAGGATTTTGGGCAATTTTTGGCTAGGTGGCCTATCTCAAAGCAGGATCGACATCTGAAGAGGACACTTTCATAATCGAGTTTCTAGTTCCACACATAGTCTTTACTTGTTAGGTGTATTTTAGCTGGGAATCTGGCGCTGAAGTCCATTTCCACACATATGCGTGCATAGGTGGTTCTAGCATATTCCTTTGTTTCTGTGCACTTGCAATAAAATTTCCCAATTGCATTTCCAATTTCTTTTAGCGAAGAGAAATTCTAGAGATGCAAGGGTAGATTTAGCAATCTCACCCAAAGTGGTGTTGAGATTATGACTATTGTTGAGGGACCGAATGATGGGTTCCATGGCCTCATGAATAGGTCTGATTTTTCCCAAAACCAAGGGCTGGAAACTAGAATACATTGTCTGCTTTTAGGGGTTTCAAAATATACTATAAAGAAACCCCTAGCATAGGGGTAGATATTAATTGCATTAGGAATTAAAGGCTTCCATACCTTTGATATCCAATTGTGGAGAGCTATCAGTCGTGGCCAAAAACCATTGAATCGGTAGATAAGGGCAGTCTTAGAGAACTTCAAATCCTCATTAAGTGAGGCCTGGACCACCTGGACAATGGGGGCTGGGGCTTCACTAACGATACGGGCAGGAGCTTGCCCCCCAGAGGTGGATGGAACTAAGCCAGCAACTATTTTCGCGAAGCTGGGAGCCATCTGGAGAATGCTCTTCTGCTGAGTATAAAATATTTCCAAAGAGAAGCCATAGAATATTTCCAAAGAGAAGTGAAGAGTCGTAGATCTATAAACGATAGTAAAGAGAAGAACCGTAGATCTAAGGCCCAATTGATGAGAAGAGAAGTGAAGATTCACATATCTATATCATGACTTGGTTACATTCTAGCAATGGTTTCCAAGACTTGGTTACAGAGAAGAGCCACAGTAATATGCATGTAGTATGTCAAAACTAGTATTCTAAATCTCCACCCAGAGCCGTATTCTAGATCTCCGCAGATCTTCGCATGAAAGAGCCACAGTAAGAGCCGTAGAGGAATCGGCAGATCTAAGAGCCGCAGAGGAATCGACAGATCTAATATGGTGTATCAATGGAGCTACATATCTCTGCAGATCTAATATGGTGTATAAGAGCTGCAGATCTTCGCAGTAAAGAGCCGAAGTAATATAATAGATCTTGGAGGGATTGAATGATGAAGAGTCGCAGATGAAATCGGAAAATCTAAGAGCTGCAAAGGAATCTCCAAATTCATTTACTGAGATCATCACTATATATTCACTCAGATTATCATTGCATCTTTATGAAAATCATCATTGTACCAACGAGCTCTATATACTAAACCTGCATTGAGATCTTTTATTAGGATTATGACCGAAATTATATCTACATCAAACGTTGTGCCGAGATTATGACTGCGTCCATAATATGAGACAGAGTGTGTCTCTGTAGGATGACTAAGATCCTTATCATCGCATTTTATGCCTTGACTATGACTGTGCCTATTATGTGTTATGACCATGTTGAGTATGGAAAAATGTGATCATGTTGAGACCAAGACACAATGATATTCATCATTGTAATTGTATGAGATTTATATAAAGGTATGGGAAGATATCACTACATTGAATATATCGAGATTATGATGTTTTGCTGAGACAGAGTGTTCTACACTGAGACCTTCATCTTTGCATCTATGTTGAGACTGTAATCACTATGAAGAATCTAATATTATGACCCACTGTGATTGTCATCGAAGATGGTAGAGACATCTTATCTCCTATAATGCGGATGTCAGATGAAAACATGCTTGTGACTGACCTTGTTTTGCGCAGATCCATAGCAAGGTATATATAGTAGCTTCGACTTCATAATAATATGACTTGAGGCAATGAATAGATGTGTCTTTAATGCAAGCCGACATGACATCCTTTAATTTTTTTTGTTGGCCGACTTGACTGCATTTTCCATCGTTTTGTTTGCAAAATTCTTCTTGTGCTTTGTCTTGGAGGATTGTGCTTGTCTTGGAGGGCCTTTTAGACTAGTATACATTTACACATAGGCTCAAGAAGATCTCCTTATACATGACTTTGACTCTTTGACTTTCTTAGACTTATGAATTGAGAAAGAAACTCATTCTTGTAATTTACAAAAATAATCTTAGTGGATATACACTTTCTGCAACATAACCTAGGTCAACTAATTGAACTCCTTAGAGCCCATGTCAAAGTGTATGGAGAATATAATTCTTTTATTTCTATTGCCCCTCCATGATACATCTTTTATTTTGGGTTTTCCTTTCTTGTTTCCTCAAGAACCTTTGTTAAAGTAACTCATAATGTATTGTGATCAAAAAAATATATCATGTAGCCATTAATTGTTGAGCATAAATATATAATCAGTAAAAATAACATAATGTTTAAAGTCATGTTTCACATAAATGTTGGAGTGTTTTGCATACACGCAATGAAAAGCATATAACACAGGGAAAGGGATTGATCATGAATCCAACAAAAGAAAGTGTTACAAAGAACATGTAAGTTGATATAATGAAGATGACATGAAAAATGAGATATTTGTGTGCTCATGTATCATGCTTAGTAAAACATTGTATTTTAGTTTGTGTGATATATTTATGCATGAGTATTTTATCTAAAACATAACATGCAAAAGATAGATTTCACAAACTATAGAGAAAATACATGAGTATTTGTAGTTGAGTAAAGAAAAAACAATATTCTAAGTTTTTATTTTTGCTTCATAATGGTGGCCATGGATATGGGCATGGATGAGTACTTATACAGAAGATTTGGAAAGAACAATGAACAAATATATGATCGAAATTAGCAACATGTTTGAGAATAACACTTTAGTGAGGTCAATTTGGTTACCTGTGAGTGAAATGAGGGCTGAGTTTTTCATTTTTTTCCTGAACTGATTTGCAAGCTATAAAGAAAATTCATAAACTTTCTAGCACTTCATTTTGAGTGTGATTATGAAAATGGTAAAAGGTAGGGGACAATGTCTCAGTGTGGGAGGTGTGAAATGGTAAGTATGGTGTGGAGTAACCCTGTTATGCAAAAATGTCAATTATTGTCTTTTTTGGGCAATGAAATGATATTTTAAGGTCTACGAGACTAAAAATAGTCTATGAGACAATTAGTTCCATGTTTTTCACTTTTTGCAATTCAATCCTTTTCCAACTCAAATTGATCATGAGTTAGCCCAACCTTTCAATAATCCCCTCACTGAAAAGAAAATGCCAAGAAACTGATGCTAACATGTTCTCATAACTTTCTTTGATGTCTTTGAAAGCAGCACATCCAAAATGAAATGTTCTTTGGATTCCACTACACCAGACGTGAAAAATGTACACACCCGTTCTTCCCAAGCTTCTTTAGGAATTTTCCACCGTCCTGTTTCACACTGAAGTTGATGCGAGTTGGTCCTTAATTGAGCAATAAGAACCTTTTCCCTCCACGGAATGCTAGCTCCAATGAACTCCTTTTGTTGTAGATCAGGTGTAGGGTTGAATTCCTTAATGTAGTACTTCTTCTTTCTATCCAATTCTTTCCCCCATACCATTTTACGAAACTTCTCCACAACAAAATTCTCTAGATTCTTGCTATTTATGGGATAGGCATTGATGTATATATTCCAGTTTTTCATCCATGTATAATTTTTTTCATCCATGTTTTCTTTCTTTCACTCATGCCTTCATTGAAGATACCATTAGACCATCTACCTACTCTCATTTTCTCAATTATTTTATATATCTTATGAGTCACACCATAACAATTATTTTGATGGGAGTTGCTCCTGTTTCACTCAACATTATCTCATAAGGTACTGAACTTTTTATTTTTAACTTTCTCATGTTCAAATGTTTTGGATTTTCTCAATTTGTTTCCGTTTTGATATGGGGGTGTTGCTAGCCCACAATTCACACCCATATAGCATCACTGGACAAAATAGGAGTCCAAAAATAACTTTAATCATTTTCCAATCCCATAACTCTGCCTCTCTAAGAATGTTTTCAAGAGAATATAATTCTTTCCACCCTCCTAAAATTCTCTTCTTTATGCAGTCCTCCCAATTGAGTTTGTTGTTGAAATCAATCTCGAGGTACTTGTACTCATTTACTTCTTCAAGAAAGTTTTCATCAAAGAAGAAAGTATGTTGGCTCTGCTTCCTTTTATTAGAGAAAATCATTATTTTGGTCTTGCTAGTATTGACTTGCATCCCCACTGCTCTATAAAAATGATCAAGGGCATATTAGTGCATTTGAAATCCATGGGTTGATTTAGAAATAAATACAATATGATCGACATATAAAAGAAGCTTTATCGCAAACTCCCCCAACCCAACACCATCTCCACCTTGCATATTTAGCCACTTTTCCAATTTATCAATGTATAAACCAAAAAGAGTAGGGGATAAAGGGCAATTTCTTGACTCCAATGCCACTTCTAAAGATTTTTGAAATACCTGTTGAGGTTCTAATGTTGACTTTCACCTCTTCATAAAGTCTATGGAAAATGGCTCTGTAATGTACATGAATTTCAAGTTCTTCCATTCTATGCCACAACTTATCTCTAGGGACTGTGTCAAATGATTTTTTGAAGTCAAAAAAACAGAAAATACTTCTTATTTGTCCTCCCAAACCTTTTCAACAATGTGTCTCAACGTGATACCATGATCCACTATAGAATGCTTTGGCCTAAAACCCACTTGTACTCTTGCCCTCTTTTCTTTTACCTCTACCCACTTAATAATTTCAAGTTAAGAAAGATTCAAAAATTATACATGGGCCATATCAAACTTAAAATCACCTTATGCTTACTTGCCAAAAAGTACCTTATGTTTACTTGACAAATTTCTAAGATGGCATGGCATAATGATAAATGTATGAACCAAAATGGAAAGGTGAGGACCAAATACCTTTTGAGTTGTATGTAAAATAACCATTATATGTCTTCTTTCATATGTTGGAATGCGTTCGAGATGAGGATGGAGTTACAAGTAATTCACACTACTTTTAACATGGCCTAGCTTAGCATATAAGCCAAGAAAATCATACAGTGACAAACCCCAAGTTTATCATATTAACAATGATGAGATATGTAACAGCCTGACTAAGTCTAATGTATACAAAGCATGGGTGTGGGTTGAGATATCTTGATGGGAATTAATACATTTTTGTTTTGGATGCATGGAAAAACCATCATTGTGAGACCGTAATATGGGTTGGGAGTTGACATGCCCTATTTTATTTGTTGTGGCTAGGGTTTAATAGAATGTTGAAGGGAAAAAATCATGAGGGAATGAATTATGTCTGTGTATTCATAAGGTTCTGTCAAAATGACAGGGCATTAACTGTTGACCAATATGCTTTGTCTTCCCTATAATTGGTTGCGAATGGTTCCTCTTACCAGTTGTGAGAGCCAAGTGAAGTTTCTAGTGAGCTCTAAAGCTCAACTTCTTCCTAGAGAGCAAAAGAACACACCAAATACCTTTACTTCATTGTGAGTCACGATGTTCTCCACGATCTTCAACGCAATAAACTATTGTAAGGTCTCATAAATTAATCAACTATAAAATTTATCAGCGTATGGATCGTAACATTATCAAAATAATGGCATATTATATATGCGCCATATGTTTGTGGCTTGCAAAAATTGGTTTGATATTCACGACATAAACCTTATAAAAGTTGTTTGATATTCATGTATAAATGTCTACGATAAGATTGTTACAAACTTCGCATACACATCGTGAAGGACTAGTAGAGCATATCATGTCTTACATATGTGTTGTGTATGATTCCATTGTCAATGGGGCCCTAAGAATTGTTAAATACTTTGCACTGTTAAATCCCTAGTAGTATATGTCAATGGGGGAACTTCAAGAAAAATGGTGGAGTTATCACAATTAGAAGTAAGCAACGGGTTAGTTTTTTAAGACACAAATAGAATGGATAACAAGATAATATACACTCATCCAAATATGAAGGATTTGGAACTCATTACTATAATCTTGTGTTGGAGATGATTGGAATGTCTCTTGTGTTAAAGATGATTTGTGAAGAGAGTTTCATAATTATGATAGAAACATCATCTCAAAGATATTGAATTATAATTTGATATATCATTTAGAATCCCATGGAATCCCTCACAAATCCTCTGCTTTTATTGTTCCTACAGTTAATTGTTTAAGAAACTCCATCTCTAGTGATCACTAAAGTGAGATTGAGATTATTAATCTGGAAAGAGTAGGGCTTGGGAAAAAAGCCTTTTATATGACATCACCATGGTATCAATAAATTCACTAACAAAATTCATTGGAAAAATTAGTAATTATTTGAGTTATAGGTCGGCTCCTCCAATAGATGTGTCCCTTCAAACTATGGTTGAGCTGGTATAAATAGTAGCTTATACTCCTCCATTTCCTTCATTCAACTCAGTGCAAGTATAATATACACAACAGAAAAGGAGACTAAAGGAGGATGAAAGTTGTAGATTATTGTTTGGGAAAGTCTTGTTGAGTATTATGTGATTAGTATTTGGGCTATATCTCTCTCTACTCATGGAGTACTTGTGGATTAAAAATTCTTCTTTTGTTGCAGCCCAATTTTGTTTAATTTGTGAACAAAACCTTGTTTTTTTCAGGCACAGACTAGACTCTCTTTCTCAAGACCCGAGACAAAACTCATCCTTCATTCCAGACCTACAATACCTAAGACCTGTGGCAGTACTTTCAGACTTGTGCAACTAATTGAAGACATGTTCTTGGCCCTGTGGAAAGAAGAAAGTCTCAGCCCTGTGGTAGAATTTTCAATTTGAAGGTGAAAAAATTGTGATAAAAGGAGCTTAGACCTATGGAGGCTCAAAAATATGGAGGATATGAAGCTTGTTGACTATGGAGTCTCAGATCTGAGAAGGATGATGAACCATAGCTTGTGACATGTGTATTAACCAGCACCTTGATCTTGTGGGCATACTTGTAAATATCTTAGTATATTAGGCATTGGTTGAAGTCCTTAAATGAAGAACCTTGAGTATCATTTGAAGGATATTAAAAGAATAAGTAACATTGGAGTATACATGTGAAGAGGGGTTGTTAATGAAGCATCATAGGAGTACACTTGAAAAAGAGTTTTGAGGAAACACCATTGGAAAACACTTATAAAGAGGGGTTGTTTGAGGAGAAGAACCTTGAAAAGGACTATAGCTAGCTGCCCTTGAAGTGAAATTTTGAAATATCTTTTTAAGACACTTTGATCACCTGCGAAGTGACCTTGAAGACCTTTTGTGACGACTCTTCTAGAGCAATCTTAGAGCATACATCCTTGACCTTTGAGCTTTGACTTTGAAGATTTATTTGGAGCATATTGGAGACTATATTGAGCATCTTGAAATCTTGTTGATGAAGCATCATTAGCTAGATAATTAGGGCAATAGTATTGAGTATTTGTTGAAAAGGATTGTGGAAGTATCGCTGAGACACTTTATGGAGACATGATGCATGATTGAAGCCCCAACGAAGTTGTTGTACAGAAGACAACAAAGAAAAAAATGAAATGGAGAGCATATAAACAATCATTTACATTTTGTGATGAAAATAAATTGAAATTTGAAAAAACTAATAAGAAATTAATGAATGAAATCATAGGCAAATTTCATGATCATACTTTGTTACAAACTAATAATTTTAAGCCATTAATGCGAGAAAATTTTGCTCATAAAAATTAGCAACATAGGGTATTTTTTTTGGAGAAATATGCCAGAAAGATATAAGTTGTGGATTTTTCATTTTATTAATAAAAATACGAGTACAAGATACTATTTTGGTTGATTCCTACAAGAATGTAGACTAGAAATATACTTTAAAATGTTTAAGATGTAAAAAGACTCATACGTTGACACTCGTAATGCTAAAAATTAAGACAAAGTGTTGGGAAACTTGGACTCTTTTGATATTATTGGAAATATGTTCAACAAAATGTGTATCAATTAGCACTGATATAATAAATATCCAGCATTCTAACAACACAAAATAACACAACAAATAAACACCAACCTTAATTAAAAAAACCAGATGAGCTCACTTTCTCCTTGTCACTCCTTGAAGGAGTTTGTTGTCAGCAAAACAACTAAGCTCTTGTACTCTAGAATGAATTAATCAAATGGAAAATAATAAATTTAAAATTTATGCATACCTCTCTTCACTATTATTTTCAAACCTTGCTCGTGTGCCTTTTGCTTAGTTTTATACTTTCCTTGGGTAGTTGGAGGGAAAAATTGTTTTATAACTAATGTTTGTATTATGTTGAACACTTTTTCTTTCTAATTCAAGAGAAGACATTTATAAGGGGTATTTATAATTATTTAAATTTATATTAGTAGATGGGGACCCCAAATGTCCATGAAATATTTCCATTAAACCTTGTAACTCCCATGAACCAAATTATTGAGACTATGGCAACATCGTGAACACCATCACCATAAAAATAAGACATATGAATCAACCCAATATCCATAAACATATATAAAGAAGCATGTGAAACAACCCTTGTGTCTCCCATCAACCATAATTCCATCAAAATATGTATCATAGTAAAAACTATAATATGTTGTGCCAAAACATGATAATGTCATAGTCTGAAATATGTTTAAGTAATATAACGTAAAACAACATCATGCCAAAGAAATAAATTATGCCATCTTGGGTAGTTTGCTAGGGCCCTCCATGTAGAATGGTTTTTCCTCCTCCTCATCCTTTTCTCCTTGTACCTCTAGATGCATGTCTTGGACAAATATTTCTCTCCTCTCCCATCATTTTGCTATGGGAATGTCAATATGTGTATGTGATGAAGTGGCCTTAGAGGGAGAATGTACAGGCATCGATGACATATGGAACTTCCCCAATGAAAGATAAGTAGGATAATTAGGGGTTCGTTGAGAATGAAAATAAGTGGCTTGAGATAATGTATAGTGTATCTAAGGAGGAATGGTCACTGTGTGAATTGAGTGATGAGAAGCAATAGACCAATGTGCAAAGCTAGATGCAGGGCTGACAAGGTTGGTGTCCCAACCATCATTCTATAGTGGTTGGCATTGAGATACATGAGGTTCTAGAATTTCCATTATGCTAAGATGTGGAAAAGGCACATTTTGCAAAGCATGCTAGGTAGGAGGAGGGGGAGGAGGACCTTTGAGGTATAAGTGGCCAATCTATGTCAATTGACTAAAATCCTCAAAGTCTGCATCAAAGTGCATGAGAAATATAGTTATTTTATTTCTATTATCCCTCCATGGCACACTTTTTATTTTAGTTTTCCCTCTTCTGTTAGCTTGAGAACCTTTGTTAAAGAAACTCATAATGTATTGTGATAAAGAAAATATATCATGCATCCATTAATTCTTGAACATGAATATATAATCAACAAAATAAAGGAAAATAGTGATGGTCTAGGGGCACAAACCAAGAGGAAAATTATAACCCAAAACCAATGTAAGGTGAAGCAGAAGGATCATGCATTAAGTAGCGGGATACACTTGTGGAATTTACACTGGAATTTACATGGTCATGGATTATAACTAAAAGATTTGGGAGAGTGGGTTAGGGTGCAGTTTCCTCCACAACATGCATTATTTTTTTGAAACCATATAAATAAAACCTAGGTTGTGTGATAAATTTTTGAACCATGGGCAACTTGGAGGCTGGAGCATGGAAACTTGTATGTGAGGGTGAACAAGATTTTTTCCTTAATAAAAATAATGGAATAAAAACACTAAATTTCTTGCATTAAAGATAGTAACAAGATAGATGGAATGATGAGAGGGAAAACCCTGAAAAGGGATTCACTCTTTGCATTAGGTTTATCAAACAAAAAAAATCCATAATTTGCAAAAAGAACCAATAACTAGAGGGAACTGAGTGCAAATTTTTCTCATAACCATCATCAATACACTTTATCTTCCCTAGAGTTGGTTGCCAACAGTTCCTCTCAACAGTTATGAGAAACACCTTCTTCCTTGAGAGAAAAGGAACACACCAACTACCCTTACTTGGTTATGAGTCACGATGTGCTCCTCAAGCTTCAACATAATAAACTAACTTTAGGTGTTATAAATTAATCAACTATTAAATTTCTCATCGTATGGCTCATAACATTATCAAATAATGATGTATTATATATGTGCCATATGTTTGTAGCTTGCAAAAACTAGTTTGATATTCATGGCATCAACCTTATAAAACCTATTTGATATTCACGTATAAATTCCTATGATAAAAACTTCCCAAACTTCTTCTACACATCACAAAGGGCTACTGAGGAATATCATGTATTTCTCACATATGTGTTGTGTATGCTTCCACTGTAATCACAATTTACACTTTAATAGTTCGAGTGAAAAGCATTGCAAGCATACCTTCACATGTGCCATATATCTTCACCGTAAAGCTTCTTAATTCCACATGTATGTCTTGGATGTTCTTGCCATAGTACAATTTACATGACACATTTTCTTGTGTATATGTCCTGGCAAAGTGCACCATGCCTAATAGACTATGCACTCATGCCATGGAAAATTATGCTATCCATGATTATGTTTAAAGATGTGTCATAAGATTGTTGAGTTTATTAATTAAGTAACCATGCCTTCATACCTTTATAGAATTATATTTTGTATTTTATTTCAAACAATAATTTTGATAACTATAACCTTACACTTTTCAAACTTCTCATGATTTTCATGAAATTGTTATTTTAAAACTTAGTTTTTGCAATTTTTTTCACAAATATATAGTCATGTTGTAAAGAATAGTTTATCAGCAAGGGAAGTCTCCATTTTTTTACTATGCCCATGAATGATCCTGGAATTGTGATCATATCATTCTCATAATGATATTGTAGTAGTTATTTGATGAATATCTTAGAACTGCAAGTATCATAAAAGATTTCAAACCACATATGAAATGTATAACAAGCATATTTATCAATATATAACTCTCTATAGCCACATGTGTTGATTTCAGAATATGGAATTGCAAAATGATGTTATGTAAGAAATATTTATTTCTCTAGGTGATTCAGGTGGATATTGGTGGCCACCCGCCTATTCCACCTAGACCTCCAATCAGTTTCATATGTTTCCTTGATTATAGCAACATTTACTATTTTTAGCATTTTTGGGTCTTGAAACACTAGAGTTGTTTCGACCCCCTAAACAACATTTTTTTGAGGTTTGAAGCAAGCTCGACATTGTTTGTGGAGGGTTATGGAAAAACTTGTACTACTCTGAGAGATATTTCCAACAAGGTATCATACGCACCAAATGGAGATCATATGACCAAGTTACAACCGCAGGAAGTTGGTTGCCAACTAACCCTAACAAGGCCCACAAACTCTTGGCATTCCATCTCTTGGGGTTAGGGTTTTGGTTTTTTAGTGTTTCCCCTTGTTGTTCAATAATAAAAAGGTCCTTGAGCCTCATTGTAACACAATTTAGAGGAATGTAGTGGCCACATCTGTTCTCATAGATAAGCTACCATCACCTGAGCTAGTTTATTTCCATTCTGCTTCTAAGCATATTTTAGTTCTTTGATATTAATGAAATGAAGATTTAATTTTGCTACATCTCGGTGTTTATATATATATATATATATCTATTGTTACGTTCCTGCATAACTCTGGATCAGTGGTATTTGAGTGGTCTACTCTTTCTTTGTTTTACTTTGCATGTCCCTGACAAGGTCAAGGTATAAGGAGTTAGGGCTCAAACTAGTTGAACCTTTGCAAGACCAACCTCGTAAACCTCAACAACCTCCCATGGTAGAGCAAAAGAAAGATGAGGGAGCAGGAGATCCTTACAAAATATTGCTCGAGGAAGCCCTCAAGTGAAAAAGGAACATAAT
>APFE031029298.1:0-10025 GCA_000404065.3 Pinus taeda
TCAGCACACTTGTGACCTTTAGTGTATTTGCTATCACAACTGTAACAAAGCCCTTTTTCTCTTTTTTCTTCCAATTGTTGTGGTGTCAACCTTATAGATTGTGGAAGACTAGGGTCAGCAACACTTCCGTCTTTCTAGTTATGAGTGCTATGCTTCCTGATTGCCATAATTTTGCTTTCCATTTTTCTTGCTAACCTGAATGCCTTCTCTAATGAATCAGGTTCCCAAAGGCGAACATCATGTTGGATATTATCCTTTAAAGACCCTATGACCACATCAATCCTATGCTCCTCTGGAATATCTTTTACCCTTATGTTCAATTTTTGGAACTCCTCAATGTGCTCCATTATTGAACCCTTTTGTTTGAGACTTATCAATTGGCTTAAAAAAATGTTGCTTTTTGTATCCTCATAATGTGCTATTGATTCTTCCGTAAAAATTGCCCAAGTGATAATTTGTTTATGAGAGAAAAGCCATTGATACCATACAAACTGATTTGGTTCCAAATACAAAGTTTCAATAAGTACCTTTTGTGTGTTTTGCACATTATTGAGATTGAAAAATTGCTCCATCTGTAATATCCATGTTGCGGGATCCTTGCCATCAAACTTCCTCATATCGATTTTTGGAATATGGTGGGTCTTAGATCCAACGTTAGAGTCTATGAAATCATGACTAACATTTCTTTTTTTATCATCATGAGTTTCCTTTACTACCCTTTCACCATTAGTAAGAATTTCTTGTAGAAACTTTGTTAAATCTGTCTTCAAATCTATCTTCAAATCGTCCATCTTAGCTTCCACATCATTCATCTTAGCTTCCATGTCATTCATCTTAGCTTCTACGCCTTTTGTTAAACAATCCATCTTATCTTCTACGCCTTTCTTTAAACCATCCATCTTAGCTTCTACATCTTTCTTTAAACCATCCATCTCAGATTCCGTTCCTTTTTGTGCAAGTGACACTTGTTGCACTTGGTCTCGTAATTTTGATATATCATGTTGCATTTCTTCCTTTTCTTCATGAGTCATGATAGAGCTTTCAGGTTGCTTACTAGATGTTTGAATTTTCTTTCCTCAGGGAATCAACTACCGATAATAATACTTTACTATGCCCTTTGAATTCCTTCAAACTAATTTTTCAAAGCAGCTTATGCAAAAATTAAGAAAAAAACTACACACCATTTTTCACTTTGTAGGAGCTTGATATTGAATATGATGTATCTCTGTAATTTCAGATCATCTAGTTCTAAAATTGTGACTTGTTGTAGCCCTCTGCATCCTCTTTCCAATGCCACCAGTTTGATCCAAATCAGATTCTCCAGGGAAGAGTTATGCCAAATCTCCCACAATGACATGATTATAGACTAGTTCAGTAGAGCGAACTTGTACGACATGCCACAAGTCATTGTTTCGACCTTTGACTCTGAAAAATATATACACGAAATTACAGTCCATCCTCTTTTTGTACCTTCTTACGAAATTTCAATTCGATACCCAGAGAGAAATTTATGATGATTTTCCCCTGGTCACCTGTTTGGAATGTAATTCAGGAGTCTGCAAAAAGACCAACTTCCTCAGATTATATCTCTGCAAATATAGTGCAAAAAGCTCTGAAATTTGAACCTGAGGTTTAGTGTGATTTTGTCTCAAATGGGTTTTTTTTTAGCTTATGAAACATCGTAGAAAAAAAAAAGTTATAGCAAAAATTCCGCGATGACCTATTTGGAGCAGCGAAACCCTAGAATCCAAAGATTTGATACATGAAACCAGCTCACAAAAAGATAGAAAAGATAGTTGAATGCCTTAGAATTCATCCTCTTGGAGGGGGAAACCTCCTTTACATTACACTAATGAGCAATTATTTGATGCTTCAAATGACAAAACCTCCTTTCTATATATAGGAGTCATAGGAGTCACAATATAACCCAACGGACCTAACAATAATAATATAAACCCACAAAAATAACAATAGAGGGATTCTATGGGGCACAATAATAATAATATGGGGACAATAGGGGCACAACAATATTAATAAGGGATACAACTACAATAGTAATGGGGTAATCACTAGTATTATAGGGACCTAACAACCCTCCACGCGCTTCATCAAGGGGTGTCAGATGAGCTTAGGATTAGGGAGCATTGCGTACTATCAGTCATCATTGAAGTTAAGATGAACAATGAGAATATTTTTGCAAAAAAGGCTCAAGTGTTGAAAGAAAAGGAAGAACTGGGGGGTGAAGCCAAAATTTTGAGGCAACAATTTCATAGGCATGCAAGATTTTGCCAGAACTCCACATTCCATAGGATGTAGAAGCAACAACAAAGATTCAAAAGTTGGTTGCCATAGTCAGAGAATCGAAGCATGAGTTTGGGTTATTAACCTTTGAATTTCAAATGAAGATCTCATAGCTACAGTTGAAATTGCATCCAACCACTCTGCCCAAGGTCCAGGAGCAATGCGGATCAGCCATCAGGGAAAGCATGAGCACTTTGGATGTAGTAGTCACAGGCTACACACTGATATTCAAATAGGCCATGGAGCTATGGACGACTTTGTGGGAGGATGCAAACCTGTAGAAACTTGGCACATACATACAATAGACATAGTGACAATTCAATGAAATCAAGGAAACTGCGTGCACTTTGGCACCAGTCCAGCGCCTCATTCAATTGCATGAAGGAAAACAATGACAATCACAAATTAAAGAGTTGTAGAGAAAATAGGCCATTTTAAAGGCCATAATACAACCATGGACAGAGGAAGCATGTCAACGTACTTTGTCAGTCTAGGAAAAATTGAAGACACTCCATCAGACGCAAAAATGACAAATCTAGGGATGGAAGGCCCAACTACAAAAATTATGGTAGAGGAAGTGCAGTAGGCCACTGTACTTGGTTTTGCTGACATATCAACATTGCAGGTCAAGTTTAGTGAACTCTGCAATAAGATAGAGGTGCCAGTCGAGCGACTCAAGGGAAAGTCACCATATTTGTGTTGGGGGCCTATTGGGATGGGGTCCATGGGGTCAATTTTTCTCAGTTTTGAGTTGATTTTGCATTATTTTGTGTAGTGAATGTATAGTCTTTGTGAAATGTGGAAAAGTGGAGTGTGAAGCTAGTAGAAGTCAAAGGGGCTTTAGTCCCTTAGGTGGGTAGGCAATAGAGATGTTTTGAGACCTACCCATGGTCCGCAGGCCATGGTTTTGTAAAGAAAATGCTATAAGTAGTCGAGTCTTAGCAAGTCTAGAAGATAACTTTAAGTGAAGAATCATTGTAAGGGTAAGGTGCTAAGGCAGGAAAGGTTTGTTTGTTGTACTTAGGCGAGCGGGGAAGGCTCATGCATCTGAGTGTGCAGGCCCCTGCAGCTAAGTGCTCAGGGTTAAAGAGTTTATATCTAAACGCTTATATTTAATAAAGACTATTTTGGGCTGAAATTGATGCATCTGTGTTCTTCTATTTACTTCTGCAATGTTTATGTATCTCAGCTCTGTAATCTGTTTAATGTGAAATAATTATTATTTACTGCACAGAAATAGTAGATCTGTAATCATTCTGCATGATAAGTGCAATTAAGTACCTTCGTGAAGATTTGAAGGTCATTTTGATAGAGTTGTAGTGGAAGGAATAGATCTGCGCAAAGGTAGATCTAAACCCTAAGATTCAGGAAACCATCACACAGGCCTCTGGATGCAGAAACCTGGTTCTAGCATCCCCTAATACTGCTTTGGGTGAGACTGTAGCCTGCGCTATGTAGATTGTTGCCAAAAGGGCCAGAAGTTAAGGTTTTATTGGTTGGTGTAGTTAAAGCTAAACCTGGGTCAAGCCCCATTAAGCCAACAACTAACCACTAAGAAAAGATGATGTCCCCCTAGTAAGAGGAGATTCTTTATGAGCAGCAACAAAGGATTCTCTGACATAATGGTTCTTCTCTGTTGTGGGGGTATTGATCTGCTTAGGATCAGCTATTGATCCCTATTTAGAATTGTCATTCCTCGGTTCAAATTCCCTTGACTCCTTTGCCTTGTTATTTACAAACTTCTTTTTCCCTATCAATTTATTAGTGAACGAAGTGGTGCTTACACCACCACTAAAAATATTTGAGAATTTATATTTGCCCCTATTTATAAAAAAATCAAAACTTCTACTTACCAAATGATCAGGACATGGCAAATTCTGATCTCTGCATGTGCGTAGGCCCTACGCCACGTCTTACCACTTCGACTCCCCTAGTCCTGAAAAAAATCAGATAAAAATAAATTACACTAAAATACTTTTAGTATCATCCCTTATCACCTCCCTAAAAATGACGCCAAAATGTTTGAGAAAATTATAGACTTATAATTTGATAAACATAAAACATCAACTAGGGGTAGGTAACCTTATGAGATGTTGCACAAGATATATGCAAGCTAATACTTTAAGTGTTTTTCTAAACAAAACCACACACATACAACTTCAATATATCTTTTCCTCATCAACACTTAGTAGCAGAGGCTATGGAGCATATTTAATCATCCCTTTACAACACCTAAAGTTGTTGTTAGGTAAACTTGACTTAGGATAGAGTGAAAGCTGACCAGGTTAAACAGTGATGGTTTTGGGGCACACGGTATTGTGCACCCATAGTATTTTTCCCATGGTATTATATGTAATGGAGCTTATAAAAGGTTGTAAGGACTTCATTGTAATGCAAGACCTGGAGGTGAGCAGTGAAGGCTCACTTGGTTGGATTGGCTAGGGTTTTGGCCAATGCTAATGAGATCTTATTAGGTTGGGGTTTTCCCCGGATTTGGGGTTTTCTCGGATAAACATTTGTATTTATGTGTTTATGGTTGTTGTTAGTTATTTTCTTATATATATTCCTCTCGGTAATTATTTATGTTATGCAGTAAATTTCTTAACAATTGTTGATGTTGATCAGAAAAAGATAATGGATTAATCAAATAGCAATTAAACCAATTCAACATTTCAAAATGTAAATTAAAGCTTAATCAAATAACTCCAAACATATTAATCAAATAACCTTCACCATTTAACCATCATACATGTGCTGCTACAAATTAGAAAAGAGAAACATAAACTATGTAATAATTCTGTCAATTCATGAAAAATAATTAAAATAAACACAAATCTACAACTACTGGAGTTGTGAGTAAAGGGGGCCATCCCTTACTCACAACCCCTTTAACTACTAAAGGAGTTTACACAGTGAGATCAACAGAACATGGAGTTTTATATTAATCTAGACAAATATTTCAGTAGTACAAAAGTCTGGTATATACGGCCTCTTTTGGAGATGAAACATAAAAGTATTTATACAAGTGCAGAGGCATAAACTTGCCAGAATTAGGAATACTAACAAATTGCAAATGTTTGCTATCAATAACTGGAAAAGACAATAAAAATAGACATGTTGAGTTTGATCCATGATTGAAAGCATGGATCAAACTAATCCTGTTGAGTTGTTGGAGCTATTTCCCAATACGGCCATCTATGAGAGGACTGAAGGTCTTGATAGTTTCAGTGGTAGTTTTGAGGAAACCAATAGGACAACATCCATGTAAGAATATTTCTTAACAAACCCATGTTTTCATTCTTCTCAAGGTTGACTGAAACATACTCAATCGGCGAGATCACTCCAGGAAATCAGAGTGGTTACAGGAAATCAATGTATCTATAGGAAATCAGCAATCCTACAGGAAATTGTGGGATGTCTGCAGGAAATCGCGAAACCACTTTGGAAGATAGTTGGCCTGCATAAGATTTGGTTAACACCCTTGAAATTGTAGATAATCAAATTAGGTAAAATTTAACTTAAAAAATACTCAAGAATAAAGTGAAATTATACTTTTTAAAATGATTTGCATACCTTAAAGCTCACAACACCCTTTTGCTCAAGACACATATAATATGGAAACAAGAGACTTCTTAAGGGTCAAAATGAGTTCCAAAGGGGGGAAGCAAGGCCTTATAAATGCTATAAAAAATGAACAAATTCAGGGCCCAACAAGCAATTAGCATGAGAGATAATCATGCATGTGCTTTGAATGAGCAAGAGAGTGTGCCTTGTGAAATGTTCAATTGTACATGTATTGAGGTTCTTTCATTGCAAGGGAGAAAAGTGAGCCTCTAAAAAAAAGAAAAATACTAATCTAATGGAGACACATGCACATAAACGAGGAATAATTTTTAGACATCAAGAAAAGTAGTTCACATAGATGAAATGATCATTAAATCATCACAATGCATTTCCAACAAGTTGAGCACCAAAGTCACTGGAATTTTTCAATTACTTTAGTACATATGAAAGCTAACATAAAAAACAAACATTAGAAGAATAGTCTTGAAACATACACGATCCATGCATGAAAATGTGTTGGTTCAATGGCTTCAAGTATTAAGCAAAAGTTCCAATATACATAAGTATAATGAACATCACTAGCTCCAATAGTGGAGCGTTAGAGCCACTACTTTCTCCCCAAAATTACTATCTCTATCTCTATAATGCCTTGTGGGAGAAGCCAAGTTTAAAGGTATTTTTCTTGAGTAATGAGGCTCCTTTTATAACTTGAGGCATGACCTTTCATATCCTAATGACTCTTGAGTTTCTCATATGACTTTTCAATTTCTAATAACCTTCGGACTTTTATAACTCTTGAATTTCCAAATGAATTTTAGAATTACATTTGACTCTCAGAATTAAATGTATTTTGGACTTATACACATGGCTCTTGTGTCCATACATGACTCTTGGAATTCTACTTCTTTGTCCTTACAATAATTACATCATCATTTCCACATCATCATGTGGTGTGAACATAACAAGTCACTAACATTGATGACTTGGACTCATTGTGACTGGTGACAAGGAATTTATTTAATAGGTGACAAGGCTATCATGTATGTATTTGATCTTGCATGCGGCTTTCATGTTGTCTATTTCTTCACCCTCCAAAGGGTTTTTGATCTCACGTATTCTTTTAGGTTGCTTCAATCATCAATATTTCAATGTGTTCTTCATTCTTGAATGCTTCCTTTGACTGTCCTCTTCCCCTGATATCTTCATGCATTCTTGCTATTTTGTTTTGGAATACCTAAAACTAAAATCACTCATGGAAAGCAAACATCAGTGTGAAAAATATCCTTTCTAGCATTTCTCATGCAAATTTTCTATTCATGACTTAAGAGTGCGCTTGAAAAGGACAAAGAAACTTTTGGGCACAAGGGCGCATTGAAAAGGAGGGAGGAACTAAGGGCTTCAATGCTTCAGGGTGCACTCATGTGCTCAATAAAAGAGATAAATCTCAAGAGAGGGTGCAGGACAAAGGAAGATAATTTTGGCTTCCCAAGTGTGTTGTGCACTCGAGAGAGATAGGAAGGGTGTAGGGCACACTGTCAAAGGCTAAAGGGATGAAGCTTCAAGGCTTCAAGGTGCACTCATGTGCTCAAGAGCTCCAAGAAAGGTGTAGGAAACATGGTGAGTGTTGAATTATTTAGGCTTCGTTCTTCCCAAGTGCATCATGCGCTCAAGAGAGACAAGGAGGGTGCATGGTGCATGTCCGAGGGGTGAACGAATCATGATGATGCTTTGATGATGCGCCATGCACTCAACAAGGAGGAAGCCTTTATTTGAGGGTGCAGTTCAGAGTAAGGAAGGTAAATGTTGCTTGGCAGTGCACTACACGCTCTTAGAGGGCATAGGGCACACTTATGAACAAGGAAGGGGTCCCACTCAAGGATTAAGATTGTGTCATGTGCTCCTAGCCTTAGAGGGTCAACTAGTACAACCAAAATTTGTCTAAGTCTAGAATATAGGACAAGGTAAAAACAAAATTAGTCTAAACATGAAATAAAGTGAAACACATACCAACTCATCAATAAGACTTAGACAGGTTTGAGCAATGAGGAATACACATAAAAGCGCTAGTTTACAAACACTCCCCAAGTACAATAAACAAAGAGTATACAACTGCAACCAAAAGTGTTGTTTTACAACAAACAAAGGTGTTATGACCATGAAGTGCACTGGAGATGTTCTAAACAATGTGATGACACTTAGGAATGATTAAGAACACTTGAAACATGTAAAATGACTTGAAACAACACTTAACAACTAGAGAAAAACTTGATTTCATAGTTTGGTAGGCTCCAAAATTTGAATGTAGTGAAATTTTTGAGGGTGTTGTAGCAGCGACAACATCATGCTCATAAATACATGAGAATAAGTTACTAAGTATAATTTTATCACTTTTTCAAGCTCATAAAACCGATATGAACAACTAACTTTGAGGAGTCCCCTTTAAGCTCTTTTCAACTCCCTAAACATGAAAAGATTGTTGAGTGAGCTTGCTTCCTTTCACACTCATTAGAGGGTTTGAAAGGGCTTCTATCCAGTATAAGTTTATGCTTTTTCGAATAGGAAAGGATAATTACGAAAAAGATATACTCTAGTTAATCATGGCTAAAAGAGTTATCCTTTGTATTTTTTTGTATCATTTTTCAGCCCTAGGAGACTAAATTTATGAAAAATAACACCCTTGGATTCTTCTTTATGTTCTTTTGAAACTCCCTAAATATGAAAAAGCATCAAGCTTTTATTTCTTTGGGCTCATTAATTTTTTTACATTGAAAGAACTAAATGAGTTATCTTTTATCCTATCTTCTAACTCATTAAAACTACATTAAAATGGTCATCTTGGAGTTTCGTTTTATTTCTTTTCAAACTCTCTAAACATGAAAAGACATTGAGTTGTGCCTTAATTAAATTCGTAAAACTTAAACAATGAAGGACCCACCTCTAGGATTCTCTAGGCTCATTAAATTTTTTACATTGAAAGAACTAAATGAGTTATCTTTTATTCTATTTTCTAACTCGTTAAAGCTACATTAAAATGGCCATCTTGGAGTTTCCATTTATTTCTTTTCAATCCTTATGATTCCTAGGCCCACTGAGGTAACACAAAATATGGCTTTACTGTAACCCACAATTTGGTTCAGGGGTTACTAGACCTACTCATAATACCCATCTCATAGTAGCCTCTCGTCACATGTTTACCTCAGCGAACTAGTTAACTTGGGTAAATGTGGGAGGAGGGTGTTACAACAATTTTCGTTTTATCAATATGTTCAAGAGAAGTTCAAAATGATTTTATTTTTTAAGCCTTCTATCACGTCAACCATATCTGAATTCACTAGTTTTTGTAGTCCTTAAATCTTTCTATTGCACCGGTCATCCTTGAATAAGTCCTAAATTGCTGAGTTCTCTATTCCACTTCAAATGTTTACACATGTTTTATGTCATCAATGGGGGATACATTAAGGTCCTCTTGCAAAAAATCCCTTCCTATCAACTTCAACACATTATCTCGGAAGATTTAGAAACCATTTAGTACATTGGAGCTTGCATGCCTTAATGGAAATTTTCCTCACCTTCAATGATAGGTTTTCATCATTGACCTACAATCGATTGATTCTATGAGTTTTCAACTTCATATAATTATTCACACTTCATAGAATGTATTTGAGTACCTTAAGAGCCATTTTTATTATTGGTGGTTCCATTCATCTCTGCATCATTGAATGATAACCAAACGATTTCTACCATTTTCAACCTCAACACATTGGTTTGCATAGCTAGATTTGTACTCTGACTTGATAGAGATGAATACCCTTGACCCTATCTGTTATGTCTAGGTTGGGATGGAGTTATTCAAGTATTTATGATTGTTTCATAAATACACATTGTATATATGGTGTCTATTTTCATATTGTTTCATGAAGGCATGGATCAACAATGTATGTCAGTCCATGACCTTCCTCATTTGGCATGGATCTTTGTTTGTCCATAATTGTATTTTGAGTCACTTGTATTTTGAATATGGGAATGCCTACCTCAGAGATGATCATATGATATTATTGTAATATAATCCCTTGATTTTTGTTGGTAGGTTTCCAACTGATTGATCCCTTATTTTGATGCCTTTGCATGATAAAGTATTTTAGTCATCACCCTTATTATGA
>APFE031029308.1:0-24982 GCA_000404065.3 Pinus taeda
TTTTATTAATAAATTTCCTGTAGTAGCCACGTTGGCGCAGGCCGTGGACTGTTTCCCTCTCTAAGGGTTTTAACCATGTCAAAATACTGGTGTATTGATCTGTGATCTGTTTGTGAGCAGTGTCCTTTTGGTATTCTGTCTGAGGAACTTACCCTGTAAATTCCTACAGCTTCTCTCTCTGCCTTTAACACCTGTGTGTGCCATTCCATGAACAGTATATCTTTATGAACCTCAAGTATCCTTGGCAAATTGGAGGTTTTTCCCGAATTCGAATCTTGCCATTCAAGATATGTAGTAATAGCTTCATCGGCTTGATTCAAGTCATCCCTTGCCTTTTCTACCTGCTCATTTATGGATGTAGTTAATTCACAGAGTGGCTCCGCTTGAGAGAGTTGTTGACACAAGAGTTTAATTTGCGATATCAGCGCATTGTTTATCAACATCGCCTCTTTCCTGAATTCTGTTATCTGCGAATCTCCTTTGATATTCTCTAGCTACGCTGTTATTTGAGCGATATGCTCATCCTTGGTTTTTACCAATTGCTCATTTGCCGCTTTTAATTTCTCCAAAGCCTCGGTTAATTCATTTTGTTTCTGGATCACTGCCTGATCAATCCTCTGTTTCTCTTCTTCCAATTGCTGAGCCAATTGGTTATTTATTTGTTGTTGCTCCACTAACTGTTCGTCTGCATGCGCTGTCCTCTGTTGTTGTGCTGCTAACTGCTCCTTGGCTTGTATTACCCTCTGTTTTATCTCAGCTAATTCTGTTTGTAACGTGGAGATTTCCTGGTCTTTAGTCTTTAATAAAAGACTTACCTCCAATGCTTTGTCGATGGTTGCAGCTGAATAAGGTCCAGCATACTGTGACAATTTAGTCAGATCATCGGAGGGATCCAGTTTCTCCTTCCACACTACATTGCCCGTGACCATTTGTTCTGGAAAGATAGAAGGTTGATCAAGCCTTCGTCTCTTCCTCGATCGTTTTACTACTGCTCTGTGCCTTGGGCTGTAGAAGACATCCAATGGAGGAATATCTTCTACTTGTAGAGTGATTTGGTCGCTAGGACCTTTCGGAATTACTTCAATATCCTTAGTTTTAGGTGGGCCGCTGGTTCCACTCAGAACCTGAGATGAGGTATCATCTTGCACATTGCTGGTTTTAGGAGTATCGGTACTTTGTGAGTCTTTTCCTCCACTGATAATGGTGCTGAACTGCTGCCATTCCTTTTGCAATTCGGGGTCTGTGATAGCACCCACGTTAGTATCGGTGGTGGTCTGTTTAGACTGAGACTCCTTCAGCAATTGTTCTTGTTTCTTCTTTTCTTGCTCTTCCTATTCCTTTTGCCGCATCTCTGCCTGCTCTCTTTGCTGTTTATCCTTCCGCTCTTTGCGCTGTCTATCTTCCTGTTCTTTCTTTAAGCGCTCTTCCTGTTCTTTCTTTAAGCGCGCTTGTTGTTCTTTCTTCAGCTTCTCCTCTTGGTCTTTCTTTTGTTGCTCCTCCTGCTCGTTATTATTGGCTTTCGTTGTAGCAGGAGGTTCCTTTGTTTGTTGTTGGCTAGGCTCGCTTGATGATGCTGCTTGGGTTGGCATTAATAAATCTAGAGGCAGAGTTTGCAACCTCTGCTCTCTAAGTTTGTTAAATTCAGTTAACCCTTCATCGTTGTATCACATCTTGGCGAGTTCTTTGGCTTGACCTATTGATTCAGCTGAAGAGAACACATCATCGAACATATCTTATTTATGATCAAATGTTGCTAATTTGGCATGTTCCAAAGTGGCATATGCAGTTCGCTTTGGGTCAAATTCTCTATTCGGGATTGTAGCCAGATTTAGAGCTTGAATCTTCGTGGCCTCTTTTTCCGCATGTTTAAGATCATGCAGGGTGAAGACTCCACATCTGAAGGGAAAAGTAGGCCAGCCCCTTTTCTTCTCCTTTTTGAGATTTTGCGTAGTACTCTCAGCTGTAATCTGGTATACAATTTCCCTTGCTAACAATTTATCAGGGACATATAAGGGGAGGACATGAGGATTGGCTTGGCTGCCAAAGACTCTAATATAAGTAAAATGCTCTTCACCAAACCAACTAGCCACTGCTGGTAAGTCAAAAGAGGCTAGGTAGGAGATCCTTGAAATGGGTTTATCAAAAATTGAATAATAAACAGGAACCATGAAACCATTACAAATCTAATACAAGTGGTTTTTATAGGATGACTTCCACATCTTGCGATGGTAAATATGAATGGGCGAGGGGTCCTGTGCGGTCCACTCCAACCAAGATAGGGGAATTCAGCATTAAAAACAAGGGTATTAGGATATATGCACTATTAGTAGAAGGGGGGAATTTTCCCTCAGTGACTCTAGTTTTATTCCTAAAGTCACTAACAGCTACTGCTAGCTTATCCGAAAGGATAGTAGCCCAATCCATAATCGTGCTGTTCACCGCCGCCTCCATGAGAGGAACCATCTCAATGGTAAAAATGACAGAGTTGTGTAAACCCCACAACCTACACATCATTATACCAGCGTAGCAATAAGGAGAACATAAAGAGTCGACCGAGTACTTACCGGAGGATTCGTGCCTGTGTTTATTTGGATTTTGCCTCCAGTCCTTGATAGGTTTGGACTCAATCTCGTTCTCGCTTACGAATTTCTCCAAAAAGGCGCTATTGTATATCTTCTCCAGCTTAGGCAAATGATACATTTGCCTCTGATCTTCTGGCTTAAATGACCCAAAAATCCTTCCATCCCTTGTGCTGAAAGTTCTGTCTGTGATGGGGATTTCTTCAATCGCCCATCGCACAACATCTGTATATGGGAGAATTTGCTCCCTTGCTGCTATCCTATGGAGGAAAGAATCGGCCAAGTCCTTGAGAGTGCATTCCGGCTTTTTTAATGAATCTGCGGTAGCTTCTTCTACCGTCTGCGTTGGTTTCTCGGCCTCAATCAAGTCATAAGTTCCTTGCCAAGTTACTCTAGCGAGGCCTGCGCATGTTGTGTCGGATATTAGGCCCTTTTTGGTGTTTACTACGGCTTGTCCTGCAACTGGTGGATTGGAAACACCTGCAACTTTCTTTGACTTCTTACCCATCATGCCCGAATTCCTGTGTAAGACTGTATTCTGCACAGAGAGGCAATTTGGCGTAACACAGAGATAGCAAATGAATAGATAAGCACTGATATATTTTGCTTTTTTAAAACAGGCGCGGAGACGATCTATGGGCAGATCTTAGGACATGAATCTATTAAGTGACCGTATAGAGCCTGCCACCTTATAAATGCCCATTATATCAATATTTGGTCGAAAGATCTCTTTAAGCATGCAATGGACGTATTGGCGGCCGAGCGGGAGTGATTATGCCTTAAATAACAGTAAATTGGGCTTTCCAATCACTTTAATGGCTTTCTATCGAAAACCGTGCCTTATCGCATCGCATCGGGGGGTATAACATGACTGGCTTTAACAATGCCTTGAGTATCGCCGATCGCCGATTGCGATATTGCATCGGCGAAAGGCATATGTGCATTAAGTTTCAAACAAGGGGACCCGCCGATCGCCGATTGCGATATCGCATCGGCGAAAGGCATATGTGCAATGATTTTAAAATAAAGAGGATGTGCCTGATTGCCGATTACCGATAGCTTATCGCATCGGGGCTTTGATATGGGGTGCTTTGGTGGTGCATTTGGGTATCGCCGATTGCCGATCGTCGAACACTATATCGCATCGGCGGAAAGCCTTTAAGCCATTTGTTGCATCCTTCATGTCATTGCGATATGTGATCTTGCGATCGCTTTATCACAATAACTGAATATTTGATTTATTTCTTTTTTAAATGGATATTGCTTTTAAAAAGGGTTTTCTTATAAAGCGCTCCTTTGATTATCGGACTTTTGTTAAGTAAAAGTTTTGATATCAATTTTATTTTAAAGGGACCCGTTTCATATTTTAATGTTTTTTATGAATAAAAATAACATGAAATGGGGGTTGTTTGTAAAGCACAACAGGTACCAGTCACCAACTTTGGTATGTTTAGATAATTGGAGGACTCTCTTTATTTCTGGACTGATTCTTGGAGGATGGATTCCAGTTAACATTGTCATGACTGGGTGTACAAATAAATCAATAAAATCAGATTAAGAGTATGGGAACTGGTATTGGTGGATCAATGGGGTCCAAAAAATGACTGAACTAGGCTGACCCTTAGTGTCCAACTTTTTAAGGGTGAATGGGAACTTCTCTGATTAAAAATATAAAAACATATGGTATAAACCTAAGGAGTACTTGAAAACCCTTTCATTGCCCATTCTTGTGAAATACTCATGCATTTTGTCGGCTATGAATGTGGAAAAGTCATAAATGGTTGTAGGAGGCTATCCTAGGGTATAGATGGACATGAAAGCTAGGATAATCTCATCGATGTACCCACTTGTGGAGTAACTCAAAACATAAGATATCATTGCTACAATATTTCGGCCCCAAGGGGAAAATATAGTTGCTACATATGGAGAGGTGGTCTTTAGGGATGTGCTTCTCTTCTATGATGAAGGTTTGGAGCGATTTGGCCAATTTTGCAGAGCTAAGTTTGGGATATAACTCCAACAGGTCTCCAATTGAGAGGGGAGTTAGGTTTGGCACTAGTTGGAGCTGCAACATCTCATTGATGGACTCAGCAGTGATGGTGAAAAGGACCTTTTGGTCATGAGACATGATGGTTCTGTGGCTGGGGACATAGCAAGCATAGCACATATGCACAATTTCAGGAAAAATGTGGACTTAGGGAGCTAGTACATGGGAAAATTTGACTCCCAAAGGCCAATTTCATCAGCATGGTTAAGGAACTTGTCCCTCCTTTGGCAATGTACTTTAAGCAAGAGTTCTATGATAGTGGTATCTTTTATCTGGAAGTCTCTGTCAACCAGGGGAAGGTGGTATAGGTCTAAATCAGGTGTAGTGATAGGCCTCACATCCATTGCAATTGGGGAAACCATATCCATTTCTTGTGGATTTGAGTGTTGGGAAGAAATCAGAGTTTTTAGGGCAAATGAGGCTTTGCAGTGGTTTTTGGCTCACAGGGTTAAAATTTAAGTAAATTTGATCTTTTACTTAACAAACAATGTTAAAGAGGGTGAACTGATTTGGAATTTGACAATGGAGTTGGAATTCCACAGTTAAATACCTAGAATTTGGGTGAACTTCACTGTAAATGGGTGGTTGAAGGTGGCTGTAGAGTTTCGTATGGTACTAATACGGACTGGTGAATGAGATGTACTATCTGCAGCGTCTATCAAGTAATGCCGAAGGTTTATGAGTAGTTTGGCTGTTTGCAGGGGTCTCAATTACTTTCTGAATTCTCCAAGGAAAAATGCGTGAAAAGAGTGAAAAGAGGGGTAAACAGGCTTTTATAAGGAAAAAGGATAATTTTGGCGGGTTTCACTATTTGATGAACATTGACAGTTTTCGGTTGGAAGGGGAAAGTGGTTTGGGAGGTCGCTCGATTCCATTCAACGCATGACACGTGATGTCGGGGGCCAGGGGAAAACCGGCTTATTGAGCAGGTAAAGGGCGGACATCGGGTCGGCCCAATATTCTTGTGAGGCATTGGATGTGGAGGAGGGACGATCGACAGTGATTGGGAGATGGGAGTTACATGGGGGTGAATGATGTGATTTGATGGGGTGCCCGGGGACTTAATCATTGGCGGTATGAGATTAATTTAGAACTTAATCTCATCGGGGACTTTTTGACACAGGATTAAGAACTGAGGGCGGGTTTTTTTAAGTTTTTTTGGGATAAGGGGTAGTAACATAGTTTATAAAATAAACTAAGGTGTGGGGATATTTTATATAAAGGGGTTAAATATATATAGGGTAGTAGGTTTTTTGGGAATTTTAGATATTTAATTAAAAAAGTTAATATGAAGTGAAATGAGTGGATGGTGCATTGTGCCTAGGTGTATGAAATGTTGTGTATTTTCCATATACCTAGTACTTAGGATAAATGTATTTGGTGGGTTTTTTGTACATAAAACATGTTTATAAATGGGTTTTCCTAGGCAAAAGAACTTAACCTTAGGCAAATGGGTTTTGTGAGGGGAATGAATGAATTATGATGAAATTTAACACCTTTCCTACTTAAGTCATCAAGCTGAGGGTTTGGTCCCACCAGAAGTCAGAGAAATGCTTTGAGCCTTTTTTACTTAAGAACTATAGGTATTAATATTTTGCTTATGGAAGGGGAGTTAGTGAGTGCCATGGGGGTTAAAATGAATGAGGGGATGTTAAGTAAACTAAATTGTGAACCATTGCCTTTGTTTTGTTTACCACTTATGCATATTTAAATGATACATTTGAAACAATGACATAAGTGCTTCCTTTATCAATTGAAATGATATTTCTGCAACTTTTATGTGATTTACCCACTTACGCATCCTACAATTTTTTCTTCACTTTATTAGGGTGCCATCAGGCTAGCAAACCCTTATCACTCTTTTCTTTTATTTACAAAATAAGCTATCTAAGTCTAACACTATATCCTCCAAGGGCTCAGATTAAATTGATGAACTCCTTTTATTCATTTTATCTATCTAATGATTTGCCAAGATTACACTGTTTGGTTAGATTTATTCACTACCTATGAAACATAAAATTCAAAACATGAAATAGCCAAGTTTAAAAAATTTGACTATTCATGGATTGTGGCATAAGTAACAAGTTGCGCACAATCATTTCTTATGCATAAAAAGTAAATAGTAGTGGAATTTTGACTCACACACTTTCCTCGTCTCTTTTGTCCTTTGGGGTTCATATATTTCATTTTTTTGAACTATTTTCATTCTTTTTGTCATTTCATTATTCTTTTAGGACATACCCTCTTTACATTTTTTAATTTTTTAATATGGAAAAAATTTGCAAAAAGAAAAGGTGTGTACAATATTACAAGGCTTAGCCTTAGTCAATCAAAATTATGATTCCTATTGGTATAGGAACCTAACACCTACTACACGAAAAATGTGAACTACAAGAAAAAACGTGATTGCAACACATTTGTTTATGTATTTCACATTTTTTCTGTAGTAGGGTCCATCGAAAATATGCAACAATGGTACTCAGATGAAAAATTAAATTCTACAACCAAGCACTCCCACTTGAAATTTGAGTAAAATCATAGGGCAATAAGTTGAAAATATGAGTGGAAAAAGTAGTTTTTTTTTTTTTTTCCTTCAAAACTTGATTAGGTAATATAATCTTATTTTATTATTTCCACTATTATTTTATAATATTCCTTAGAATTTCCATTTTAGACCTCAAAATTTCTCTAATATTTTTCATGTGTGGGAGATTCAACCCTAAAATATTACTCAAAAACTTCGATCTATCTTCCCTCTTGTTCTCCTCTTCTTTTCTGGTTATTATGCTTCTTTTTCTTATAGTCGAACTTGTTTGGATTCCATTTCATATGACGTCAAGGTTCTCTTATATATAGGCTTCCTTGAGAAGGTTGAGTAGCCCTAATGAGGCTAACTTGTCACTACTAAGCCGACTTATTTTCTAGCAGGTTGACTTGGTCTTGGAGGAGGACATTTAGATTGTTTGACACTAAAAAATTCCTTTTACATGATACAAGATGCCCAATAGGGTCTTTACATATTACAATGACTCTTTGACTCTAGACCTTATGACAAAGCCCTAAAACCACTTAATGGATGCTTGACCTATAAATAAAATGACCTAGAGCTTGAAGCTATTTTTCTCTTTACATAAAATACATAAAATCATGATTACATGAGATATTATGAAGAACGAACCTAGTTACATTTTTCAAAAAATATAGCATGAACTTTTTACATCTTGTACCTTGATATTTCTCCTTATTCTTCCCAAACTTTTAGTCTCTAAAACTTCTAAAAGAATGTATTGACCAGAAGACCATACCAAATGTTAGGCACAAAGATAATATGATTCTAAAAACATGTCCCCTTACCAAATGCATAGGAGAAAAATGTTATAATTACAATTAAAGAATTTGGCTTATAATACTAATATAGAAATCAAACTATAATAATTCAATATACGATTTGATATCAACTCCATATTATTAGAGTTAAATAAAAGTTCCTTGTATCTTTGAATAATACTACATAAATAATTTTTAAAAATAAATCATTATTTTTAATTAAAATTAAAAAATGGTTACAAATATTATCTAGATTTTGAGACCCGTTTCTCGGTGATAATCACATCAAAATTCATTTGTCAACACGTTTCGAACCAACAAGTGTGGTTCATCGTCAGGACAAGATGAATAACTAGATCATGGAAACAAGTTAAATAGAGAGACCGCTCATTGAAACGGCTAGAAAAAAATAGCTACATTGACCAAAGGAAACAACTACCATGGACTTGACCACAATTACAAAACACTGGACCAATAATTGGGGGAAAGATTGTTAAAAAATTAATTAATTAGTTAATTGTTAGATTCAATTATTTTATGTAAACATATATCCTTTTATTAACTTATAATATTATATTAATACAAATATGAATGTCAAATTAGTTAATGAAATTAATGAATTTGTTTATTAACTTTATTTATTTAAATACATATGTAAAAAATATAAACTAAGATACAAATATAATGATTCCTATTAATTCATTAAATATTAAAATGTTTATTAAATTTAATGAATTAATAGGAATCATTTATATTTGTAACCTACTTTTTCCCATGACTTTTCATAAATCTATACATATTTTATTTTTAATTAAATATTGAGAATAATATATTTTGACATATATATTTAAATAAATAAATTTATTAAACAAATTAACTAATTTCATTAACTAATTTGACATTGATATTTTTATTCATATAATAGTATAAGTTAATCAAAAGGAATATCTTATATTATCCATTAACGTTTATTTAGGATATATATTTAAATAAAATAATTGAATCTAACAATTACCTAATTAATAAATTTATTAACAAACTTTCCCCCAATTCTTGCTCCACTCTCTTGTAGTTGTGGTCCAATCCATGGTAGTTATTTCCTTTGGTCAAAAGTAGCTGTTTTTTCTAGCTGTTTGAATGATCAGTCCCTCTATTTAACTTGTTGCCATGATTTGGTTATTCATCTTGTCCTGACGATGAACCACACTTGTTGGTCCGAAACACATCGACAAATGAATTTTGATGTGATTATTGCTAAAAAACATGTCTCAAAATTTTGTTATGGTTCACAGAAGCCTTGATTCAATAAATATTATCTACTTTAAAAAAACAACATAACTTAAAATATATAAATTTTATTTAGCATTTTAATTTTTGCAACATTTCATATGTCTTTTTCTTAGAGTTACATGATTGTTAAAGTAAATTTGGATATCTAATGAATCTTAGATTTATAGTGCACTAGATTTTCTTCTATAACAAACACAAGCATTTTAAGATGATTATGGCTCAAGCATGGCTTGCAACTTGCCTCTTGTCCCAACTCAAAGAATGTGATAGTGAAGTATGATTATGAGAAAAGAGTTCCAAGAAGAATATGCATAGGGAAATTATAGGTAGTCATTGAATCATAGAGAGGAGGCATTATTTTTTAGGTCATGGGAAATGATAATTCAGTAAGATAATGGTCATGGATTGCTTGATATGTGGGAAACCAAAACAATAGAGTATATTCATTGTGACATCAAAATTGTTACTAAGAGAGAATGAGTCGATAAAACAACATCAGGAAGAGCTCTAAAATAGAGAATGAATCAAGATGTACTGCAAGTCTAAGGTTGGGAGATCGAACCACACTAGCCTTGCCAAACTCTCTTCGGCCTGTGAAATTATATCAACTACTCCCTGTCTCTCTAATTTTTTTGTTTGTTTTGTTGTTTCATCCTTGGTTTGTTTATGTCCATCTTGCCCTTTCTTGGCACATTTCAGTCTCCATGGCTTCCATCGAAATAATCCCCATCTAGGCAGTTATCCACCTCACCTCTAGAATCTGTGTCCTGAATAAAATTCATTTAATTTTAATCAGGTTGCAATGTTTATATCAACAAAAAATGTAACTAGGTTATTGTTGGCTTGAGGGGCCTGACCCAGGTTCGGAGTTATTTAGCCAAAGAAATCCGTGTACTACTAGCCCTTTCTGCAATAGCCCATGGAGCATGGATTGAGGTCTCACCTGAAGCAGTATGGGGGGATGCTGAAACCAAGTTTTTGCACCCTTGAGATGTCTGAGGGGTTGATTTATTCCAACTATGAATACCTTCGAGCAGGTCACTTCACGCACTTTCCTAACCTATGAGGCCTTTGCGATCCATTATAATCACCTTTGAGAAGCCTTAACTAGGGGCTAAGGTGTTTCCGTGTTGCTAAGGTAGTGATCTGTGCTCTTTTCCTAAATTACACTACGGATATTACTTATCTTCTTATAATTGTTATTTAATTTGACGTAAACAAATGCTTATATTATATTTGCTTATTCAACACATTCATATAAGTTTGCATAGCAAATAAACAGTAAACTTGGAATTCATACCCAATATACTTCAATGCATAAGATAGGAAAAAGACACACAGAATGATAAGAAACTTCTCTTTATTATTTTCTCAATGGTTACAGACTTGACTCACCCTGTGCAATCAGATGCAGGGGTCCACGCACTCAACTGTGGACTACTAGGCCTCTACACACTCAGCTATAGAGCCTTCTCCTACTCTATAACCCAAAGACTTGACTTGACACTTCAACTTAGAGTCAATGCTTCACCTTCTCTTAGATTGTTCCATGTCCGATCGGATAATGGTAGCCATTAGAACCTACAGCTTGCAGGACTTCCATTATCACATGGTTTAATAATAGGTCCAACCGTTGCTATTGACTTTGACACAAACGTTTGAACTTGCGAACAATGGCTAAAAGTGATTGCAGGCCTTCAAGCTTGATGAGGACCCTCGTACACTTCTATCCCTGTAGTCTATTCTTTTCGCCATTATTATCCATCGATCTAAGCGATCTGATGAATCCCTCTTCACTTGCTTGCTTATGATAGAATTCATCTTTCCACCCTAATTAACTTTGCCTACACACCCACGAAACTTATACAATAGTTAACGAATTTTACATTGGATCGCTATCGATCCTTACAGTGATCGGTGGTTAATCAACACTCTTGTGACATGGAATTGAACTCACAATAAAGAATATATATGTTAATTATACACAGGCATACAGAAACCCACAAACACGTATATCCTATATTACACAGAATCAGTTACAGTCTAAGGCATTTCATCCTTAGTCACAAATTCCTCTAGCGATTACCTTGAGTCCACACTCTCTTTACACAAATGTTTTTTGACTCTTTCTATCTATGCTCTTCTCACACACACAGACTCTTTATAGAGAAATTACAAAGTCTTGGATCATCCCAGATCCATAATTTCCTCTCACAAATCGCCTAAATCTCTCAATGCACATACATCGCAGATAATTACATTAAATTAGTCTTCTCGAGACTTATCAATTCCATCAAATTAATTTGTTTTTAACAGAATTTTTCTCCCAGTTTACTTGATTATCCACATCTCCTCCTCCATAGCTCTAACTTTGGCTTTTGATTAAGGGTGGTTGGATGCTCCTACATCAGACTCTCGAGGCACAAAAATTTATGACCTTCGGGTCATATGCTTCTCCTTCATCCCATAAAAATTCTACTCACTTCCTTAGCGGAACTGCTTTCATGATATTTTTGTGAGCTGCAGCAAAACCTCTACAATAACAATATCCTCTCCTACATGATACCTCACCAAGCTTCTCTCCTTTAAGCTTAGTCTTTCAACATCTCTCTGGTTCTCTCTTCTTTGGAACCATCTGAGCACTCCATGCTCTAGGATGTTGCATTCTTCTCACCTTCTTGTGCCACTACCTGTACAACAATATAAATATCACAAACTCACCAACATTCAATATAATTATACCTCCTCCTTTCACTTAAAATGACGCAGGTGGTCAATTGAATAGTAATGGAACAATAATTTAACAACAACAATTGAACAACAATTTAACATCAAATGAACAACAATTGAACAACAATTGAACATCAATTGAACAACAATTGAATAGCAACAATTGAACAATAATTGAACAGTAACTGAACAGTAATTGAACAACAACTGAACAACAATTGAACAACAACTGAACAACAATTGAACATCAATAACAATTGAATAGCAACTGAACAACAATTGAACAAAAAATGAACAATAACCAACCCATCATTGAATTACCCTTTTTGCACACAAAATTTTCTTTCTACTTGTAGGAAACCTTTCCCTGCTTTGATACCACTTTGACGCAAGAAAAACCGCCAAAAGGCAATTTCCTTGGTTTTCACAATATCCTTACATGAGAATGTGGGTTGTGGCCCACCTCAACCAATCAGAAGCGTTACATCGGTAGGTTTTAAACAAAACCCGACTAATCACCCAACAACAGAATGATAGGGAACCTACCAACTAAGCCGGTTCCACCTGAATGCATAAGACTGGACTTCGAATAGATAAACCTGCATCTAGAAACTTCTCAGGTCCGCTCTGCAATCCTTTGATCACACATCGCATTTCGCTGCACTTAAGCCAGGGTTCACTCACTCTGTTAAGATTGCGATGTGATTTAAATTGGCGATCCTCCACCATTTGATCAAGGAATGCTTGATCTAACAGTCAATAGTGATATCACATAGGGATCTGCATGACACTTAACCGCCCTCATGGAGCCGATATGAATTATGCGTCCTCAGCCTATAAAGGTTCGGGTCCGGTACTTAGATTAACATCCACTCATTTTTAAGCCCGATATCCATCGGATAACGATAGCCATTAGAACCTACGGCTCGTGGGACTTCCATTAACACACGGTTTAATAACAGGGCCAACCCTCGTTGTTGACTTCGACACAAATGTTTGAACTTGTGATTGAAAACTAAAAGTGATTATGGGCCTTCAACCTCGATTAGGACCCCCATACAATTCTATCCCCATAGTCTGTTCTCCCTGCCGTTATTATCTGTCGATCTAAGAGATCTGACAGCTCCCTCTTCACTTGTTCGCTTATGATGGAATTCACCTATCCACCCTGATTAACTCTGCCTACACACCCACGACACTTATACAACTGTTAATGAGTTTTACATTGGATTGCCATTGATGCTTACAGTGATCGATGGTCGATCAACACTCTTGTGACACGAAATTGAACTCATAGTAAATAATATATATGTAAATTATACACAGGTATACAGAAACCGACAAACACGTATATGTTATATTACACAAAATCAGTTATAGTCTAAGGCATTTTAGCCTTGGTCATAAATTCCTCTAGAGATTACATTGAATCCACACTCTATTTACAAAAATATTTTTGACTCTTTCTGTCTATGCTCTCCTCACACACACAGACTCTTTAGAGAGAAATTACAAAGTCATGGATCATCTCAGTTCCACAGTTTCCTCTCACAAATCACCTAAATCTCTCAATTCACATACATGGTAGATAATTACATTAAATTAGTCTTCTCGAGACTTATCAATTCCGTCAAAGTAGCTAGTTTTTAATAGAATTTTTCTCCCAGTTTACATGATTATCCATGTCTCCTCCTCTATAGCTCTGACTTTGACTTTTGATTAAGGGTGGTTAGATGCTCCTACATCATATAGTGGGAGGACACCATGGGATAATTGATCCTATAAGGCAAAGCCCGATGTGTTTATTATGGTGCACGTGGTGAAAGAACTGAGCAATGGGTACTTTGACATGGATGAAAGACAACACGAGAATTAGGCAATTAAAAAGGTGCTAGGTGGTCCCCATGGATCATGTCAACCCGATGGATGAATTATGGTGTGCACAAACAAATTGTCGAGATAACAGGGGATATGAGCTAAGGGCTCGCTCTATGCCTTATGCCACAGGTAGGAACTAGGGGCATGGAGGATATAAAGATCCATGAAGGCTCTTGGAGATTTTTGATCGCTTCACGTAGAAGTGTGACCAATAACGCAGAGTCATTTATACAAAGAATTAGCTCGCATAGGGCTTTAAAGGGATTAGTGCCCAAAGTATTAATTCATGGTTGAAGAGACCGGTTCTATGTCAGAAAAATAGGTAAGGGAGCTAAGGGAAATGGGCTTAAAGGAAAAAAGGCAGAACAATTACCTTTGACAGCAGTTTTGACAATATAGCCAAATTAAACTACATATAAAAATAGAGAAGCTCAACAAAAACTTGTTGAAATGGGAGAGTTGCTAAAATTTGCAGAAAAACTCAGTTGAAATTACAAAGAATGGTTGTTGAGGTCAGATAACTTGGAGAACATGTCTAAAATACTAAGACGAATAGGACAAAGTAAAAAATAAGGAAACATGCAAAAATCTAAGAAAATGAAGAGAATTAAAAAATATCAAGTGAAATTATTTATAAGTAGGCTTGATCAAGCAGAATGTGCATAATGTTTTTGAGACAAAGATTCTGGTGCAGTGAGGTTTTGGCATGGTGACTTTATCAACAATAAAAAATTGTTGAAGGTGTTTACTTCTCAGTGACCAAATACTATTGAAGATGTTGGTGATTGAGGCAAAATTATTTTTTAAAATTAGAGAGGACATTCATTGATCCTAGTATGAAAATGGATGAAATATAGAACAATGAGTGTCTAAAGAAAGTTATAGCTTGTTGTTTAGGGGTTAGTGCTCCTTCTAGTGGGTGCTAGAAAATAGTTGGGATTGTAGCTCCATTCAATTATAGCTGAAAAATCAGGGAGTTGTAGCTTCTTGCTAGTTATAGCTAGAGAAATTGTAACAAAAAGTTGTAGCTTGACATATGAATGAATTGAAGAGTAATGTTGAAAATTACTTATTCTTGTCTGTTCTATTTTGATTGTTGACATTAATATCTATTATGGTTATTTAATTTATTTATGAAGTATTTAATAATGTACATAAAGTAAAAGAAAATTTTAAGATGGTAAAATTCCTACACTACTGATTCACCCCCCCTTTAGTAGTGTCCTGATTTCCAAAAAGTGGTGTCAGAGTGGATTGCTTCTTATCAGTATAACAGCTGGAAGAAAGATCAAGGACCATTGGGAATTGTGAAGGAGGTTTTACCAATAAGGAACATATGTTCAATGGAACAAACCATGTGTTTTGGAAAGTGAGGTTGAAGACCTACATTCAATCACTTGGAGTTGATGTATGGGATGTTGTGGAAGAAGAATATAAAGAACCACAAATAGTTGTTACCACAGATCCAAAATTGGAGTTCACATGAAATGCTAAATTAATGCATGCCCTACTTGCTGGCCTATCTAAATTAGAACTTGTCAAGGTGATGAATTGAACATCTGCTAAAGAAATCTAAGACAAGATGAGAAGTTGTTATGAAGGAGAGAACAAGGTAAAGAAATATAAAATCCAAGTTTTTAGGATCAAATTTTCATAATTGAGCATGCATGATGATGAAGATATTAAAAATTATTTTTTAAGAGTTGATGAAGTCGTGAACACCATAAAAGGGCTTGATGAGAAGGTAGAAGAAGATGTGGTAGTTGAAAAAGAGTTGAGATCTCTACCTGAGAGATTTATTCCCAAGGTGTCATCCATTGAAGAAATGGCTAATATAGGCACTCTCACCTTAGATCAACTTTGAATACTCAGTGCCTATGAGATGAGGATTTCAAAAGGTAAATTTGTAGCCAAATAATCAAGCTTCAAAGTAGAAAAGACGTGCAAGGATGAGCATGATGGCTCCTACTGCGATTCATATGAAGAAGAAGCCAAACTTATGAGGAAGCTCAAGTGAGGATCCAGCAAGTATAAAGGTAATTTTTTGTTTAAATGTTTTAATTGTGGAAAAATTGGTCATTATGAATCAAAGTGTCTTGAAAAGAAGAAGACAGACTATTATCCTAAAGAAAAATTCAAGAAGGTTCAAAAAGACAGAAAGAAGGCTAAGAACAAAGGTTTCTATGTTCAAGAAGAAATATCCTTTGAAAGTGATCCAAATCAATCCTTATATGAGGACAAATATTTTGATATCTTGAAAGAATTCATTCTTATGGGGATTGGAAATTTGCAAGTCGAGGCTATTAACTACGATGATGATGAAGGAGAATTGGTAAGTGCACTTAATGAGAGAGAGAGGATGAGAAAGAGAAAAAATACCCATAAAGAATCATTGATAAAAGAAAACATTGAGGTTGTGGATCCATTGCTCCTACAAATAGAAGAAGATAAGAAAATACAAGAAACCTAAAGCAATAGTTGATTGAAAAGGCTCAAACATGTGAGAAGCTGGAAGGTGAAATTGTAATGCTGAAGGAGTTGGAGAAGGATAAAACACATCTCAATTTCAATCAGAAATTTGGAAAAGGGACTGAAGATTTGAATGAGATATTGGAAGCACAACAGGCCTTCTCAAATTGAACTGGTCTAGGCTATGAAGTTGAGTCTAGTGTAGTAGCTGAATTAAAGGGTAAAAATGCAATAACTTTTGTTCCAACAAACAAAGTGACTACAAAGTAGTAATATAAATTTTCTCAGCAAAAGAAAAGTTAGTAGCAGAAAAAAAACAATGTTGTCCAAGTAAATTGAATTTCCCAAAAATCATCTCATCACAGAAGGAAACCTTCCAGGAAAAGCGAAATCTTCCTAGAGTATTGTTTCACGTGCACCAATTATGGAAAAAAAAATAGCAAACGATAGAGTTAATCTCTCTTATAGATAACTAAGATCTAGTAGAATAATTCAGTAGAGAAAAGGCATACCTAGATATAATAACTCTTTTTATCCTTTAAAATACTTGGTAGAATGTTTCAAGTGACAAAATTTTGGGAATACAACAGTTAATTGTAGGCTAAAGGAGAAGACTAAAGAGCCAATTATTGAGCGAATTGAACAAAAGGCCAAAGTCTAGAAAGAGAAAGAGAAATTAGAGAAATATGACATTGCTTTGTATTCTCACAATGGTGGGAGCCATTTGTATGTGGATAGTGGTTATTCTAGGCACATGATAGGAGATAAAAGCAATTTTCTCACTTGGAAGCCTAATAGCAAAGGTAGTGTAACTTTTGGAAACAATGCTCCAGGAAAATAAATGCAAAAGAAGTCACTAGTCTATCAAATGCAATAGGTAAGGCCAAGAATGTTTTGTATGTTGATGGGATGAAACATAATCTGTTGAGTGTGCCTCAGATATGTGATCAAGGATATGATGTTGTTTTTAAAGATAAAAATTGTCAAATCAAGTCCACAGTTATAGGAGAAATAGTTGTTGATCCTGTAGGAATAGATAACAATGTGTATATGTTGAAAGAAAAGACAGAAAAGTATTGTTTGACGAAGATTGATAAGAGCTAGTTATGGCACAAAAGACTTAGGCATCTGAACTTCAACTAGATTGTCAAGCTGAGAAAGAAAAATTCTTTCAAGGACTTGCCCAAACTTTCAAAACTAGATAACATAATATGAAAATATTTCCAATTAGTAAAGCAAGTTTGAGTTCCTTTAAAGGCAAATGAGAAATCATTAGCAAATCCATTGAAGCTGGTACACATGGATTTGTGTTGACCATCTAGAACACAATCAACCACATGTACGCTATATTTTATGCTAATAATTGATGATATCAGCAGGATGATGTGGGTAGCCTTCCTCACAGAGAAATATGAAGCTTTTGAAACATTCAAAGAGTTAAAAGTAATGGATGAGAATGAAACTAACCAAATCACGAGCATAAGGTCTCACAATGAAGGTGAGTTCACTTCAAAGGAATTTGATTAATTTGATAAAAATAATGGCATCAAAAGACAATTTACAATAGAAAATACTCCCCAACAAAATGGTGTAACAAAGAGAGCATACAGATCAATGCAGCAGTTAGCCAACACAATGATGAATGAAAAAAAATGTTCAACAAAGTTTTTTGGTAGAGGCAATTCATACAATATTATATGTTCTCAACAAAGATCATTTCAGACTAAATAGTTACAAAACTCCCTTTGAGTTGTGGTGTGGCAGACTTGTAACAGTCAAACACTATAAAATATTTGGTAGCAGATGCTACATCAAGAGAAATGATGAATATATTGCAAATTAAATGCCAGAGCATATGAAGGCATTTTTTTGGGATATTCACACAAAAAAAGGTTATAAATGCTACAATAAAGTCACCAAGAGAATTATTGATTTCATCTATGTGAATATGGATGAGCATGTTGATCGAGAAGAGATACAAATCAACGTTGATGAACTAGTGAGCATCAATGAAGAGCATGATGAGGTAGTTGCAGAAGAAAGCGAGAAATATCAAGTTACTAATGTTTCACATGTGTGGGAGATTCAACCCTAAAATATTACTCCAAAACATCAATTTATCTTCCTTCTTGTTCTCCTCTTCTTTGCTGGTTATTATGCTTCTTTTTCTTATAGTCGAACTTGATTGGATGCCATTTCATATGACGTCTAGGTTCTCTTATATATAGGCTTCTTTGAGAAGGTCGAGTAGCCCTAATGAGGTTGACTTGTCACTATTAAGCCGACTTCTTTTCTAGCAGGTTGACTTGGTCTTGGAGGAGGACATTTAAATTGTTTGACACTAAAAAAATTCCTTTTACATGATACAAGATGCCCAATAGGGTTTTTAAATATTACAATGACTCTTTGACTCTAGACTTTATGACAAAGCCATAAAATTACTTAATGGGTGCTCGACCTATAAATAAAATGACCTAGAGCTTGAAACTCTTTTTCTCTTTACATAAAATACATAAAATCATGATTACATGAGATATTATGAAGACGAAACCTAGTTACATTTTTCAAAAAATATAGCATGAACTTTTTACATCATGTATCTTTCTATTTCTCATTATTCTTCCCAAACATTTAGTCTCTAAAACTTCTAAAAAAATGTATTGACCAGAAGACCATACCAAATGTTAGGCACAAAGATGATATGATTCTAAAAACATGTCCCCTTACCAAATGCATAGGAGAAAAATGTTATAATTACAATTAAAGAATTTGGCTTAATACTAATATAGAAATCAAACTATAATAATTCAATAGATGATTTGATATCAACTCCATATTATTAGAGTCAAATAAAAGTTCCTTGTATCTTTGAATAATACTACATAAATAATTAAAAAAAATCATTCTTTTTAATTCAAATTAAAAAATAGTTACAAATATTATCTAGATTTTGAGACCTATTTTTCGGTGATAATCACATCAAAATTCATTTTCCAACGCATTTTGAACCAACAAGTGTGGTTCATCATCACGACAAGATGAAGAACCAGATCATGGAAACAAGTTAAATAGAGAGACCGATCATTCAAACGACTAGAAAAAAATAGCTACATTGACCAAAGGAAACAGCTACCATGGCTTTGACCACAACTACAAAAGACTAGACCAATAATTGGGAAAAAGATTGTTAATAAATTAATAAATTAATTAATTAACTAATTGTTAGATTAAATTTTTTATTTAAATATATATCCTTTTATTAACTTATACTATTATATGAATACAAATATGAATACAAATATGAATACCAAATTAGTTAATTTGTTTATTAACTTTATTTATTTAAATACATATGTAAAATTATATTATCCTCAATATTTAATTAAAAACAAAATATGTATAGATTTATGAAGAGTCATGAGTCATGCGACAAACCAAGATACAAATATAAGTGATTCTATTAATTCATTAAATTTAATAAACATTTTAATATTTAATGAATTAATAGGAGTCATTTATATTTGTATCTTGGTTTGTCCCATGACTCTTCATAAATCTATACATATTTTGTTTTTAATTAAATATTGAGGATAATATATTTTTACATATGTATTTAAATAAATAAAGTTAATAAACAAATTAACTAATTTCATAAACTATTTGACATTGATATTTTTATTCATATAATAGTATAAGTTAATCAAAAGGAAGATCTTATATTATCCATTAAAGTTTATTTAGGATATATATTTAAATAAAATAATTGAATCTAACAATTAACTAATTAATAAAATTTTAACAAACTTTCCCCCAATGCTTAGTCCAATCTCTTGTAGTTGTGGTCCAATTCATGGTAGTCGTTTCCTTTGGTCAAAAGTAGCTGTCTTTTTCTAGCCGTTTGAATGATCGGTCTCTCTATTTAACTTGTTGCCATGCTCTGGTTCTTCATCTTGTCTTGATGATGAACCACACTTGTTGGTTCAAAACGCGTTGGCAAATGAATTTTGATGTGATTATCACAAAAAAATAGGTCTCAAAATCTTGTTATGGATCACAGAAGCCTTGATTCAATAAATATTATCTACTTAAAAAAAACAACATAACTTAAAATATATAAATTTTATTTAGCGTTTTATTTTTGCAACATTTCATATATATTTTTCTTAGAGTTACATGATTAAAGTAAATTTGATTATCTAATGAATATTATATTTATAGTGCACTAGATTTCTTTATATAACAAACTCAAGCATTTTAAGGTGATTATGGCTCGAGCATGGCTTGCAACTTGCCTCTTGTCCCAACTCAAAGAATGTGATAGTGAAGTATAATTATGAGAAAAGAGTTCCCAAGAAGAATACGCATAGGGAAATTATAGATAATCATTGAATCATAGAGAGGAGGCATTATTTTTTAGGTCATGGGAAATGATAATTCAGTGAGATAATGATCATGGACTGCTTGATATGTGGGAACCCAAAACAATAGAGTATATTTCTTGTGACATCAAAAGTGGTACTAAGAGAGAATGACTTGATAAAACGACATCAGGCAGGGCTCTAAAATAGAGAATGAATCAAGATGTACTGCAAGTCTAAGGTTGGGAGATCGCACCACACTAGCCTTGTCAAACTCTCTTCAGCCTGTGAAATTATGTCAACTACTCCCTATCTCTCTAATTTTTTTGCTGGTTTTGTTGTTTCATCCTTGGTTTATTTATGTCCAGCTTCTCCTTGCTTGACACATTTCATTCTCCATGGCTTCCATTGAAATAATCGCCATCTAGGTAGTTATCCACCTCACCTCTTGAATATGTGTCATGAACAAAACTCATTTAATTTTAATAAGGTTGCAATGTTTTGTATTAACAGAAAATGTAACTAGATTATTGTTGGCTTGAGGGGGCCTGACCCAGGTTCAGAGCTATTTAGGCAAACAAATCCGTGTACTACTGGCCCTTTCGACAACAGCCCACGGAGCGCGGACTGAGGTCTCACCTGAAGCAATATGGGAGAATGTTGGAACCAAGCTTCTGCACCCTTGAGATTTCTAAGGGGTCGATTTAGTCCAACTATGAATACCTTCATGCAGGTCACTTTGCGCACTTTCCTAACCTATGAGGCCTTCGTGATTTGTTATAATCGCCTTCGCTCAGCCTTAACCAGGGGCTGAGGTGCTTCTGTGCTGCTAAGGCAGTGATCTGTGCTCTTTTCCTAAGTTACACTGTGGATATTACTTATCTTATTATAACTGTTAGTTAACTTCATGTAAACATATGCTTATCTTATATTCACTTATTTAACACATTCATATAATTTCGCACAACAAATAAATAGTAAACTTGGAATTCATACCCAATATACTTCAATGCATAAAATAGGAAAAAGACACACAGAATGACAATAAACTTCTCTTTATTATTTTGTCAACTGTTACAGACTCGACTCACCCTGTGCACTCAGCTACAGGGGTCCGCATACTCAGCTGTGGACTACTAGGCCTCTACGCACTCAGTTCTAGAGCCTTCTCCTACTCTACAACCCAAAGACTCGACTTGACACTTCAACTTAGACTCAATGCTTCACCTTCTCTTAGATTGTTCCATGTCCCTTTACACTTAGAGCCTCGCTCTATTTATACAATCCCATGGTCTGTGGATGATGGGTAGAACTCTCAAGCCGACACTACATTACAAAAGTAAGGGCGGACAACCCTATGACTCAATTACAACTTCGCGCTCTATGCCCATTGTTCGGTAGCGGAGGTCCCACGTAATAGTTTTAGGGCTTAAAGCCTATAAGTTAGGATAATAATATTGTAAATCTCTGAAATATGCGAAGTGCGAAATGTAATAGGTTGAGTCAAAGGGTTGTCCGCCCAAGAAATAGTATAGAATAATAGGAAGTAAGTCGGCCTGCTCATGGTTCACAAACCATGGGAATGTATAAATAGAGCAAGGCTCTAAGGGTAGAAGGAAGTTCTGGTTTGGGATGAATCTTAGTGCTATGGGTTTGTAAAGACAATATTTTCTGCGTCTCTAAGTTCGAGTCAAGGGTGTTGGTGGGTAGATAGAAGCTCTGCGGCTGTGTGCGCAGAGGCTTGGTAGAGTCCACAACTGTGTGTGTGGAAACCTGTAGTTGAGTGTGCAGGGTGGATCTAGTTGTATTAAAGAGAAGATCAATAAAGATAAGAATTCTTGAAGCATTGTGTGTTTTCTTGCAGATTTGTTATTTTCTTATGTTTTGAATTTACGCATCATCTGTTATAATTGCGCGCATGTGGTTTTAAGTTTAAAATGGTTGCTTAAGAACTGTAATAAAAATATCAGATCTGTAATAATTTGGTTAGTAAGAAGTGCATTTGTGCGGATCTACTCGAAAGACTGATAGTAGTACTGAGTGGTGCGAGGCCACAGAACAGTTTGCGATCCCTCGAGACCACATCTAGACATCCTAAGGGTGCAGAAACCTGGTTTTAGCACCCTCCCCTGCTACCTCGGGTGAGACCTCATTCCGCGCTCCATGGGCTATTGCCAAAAGGGTCGGTAGCTACGAGATTTTTTTGGCTAATAACTATTCCAAACCTGGGTCAGGGCCCAATAAGCCAACAAATGGTTCTGTTGCTGGGACCGAGATCTACCTAAGAGATGTCTGATATCGGGACACTGGAACCCTATGGAGAAAGATTCTGAGGATTGATTGGATCAGGAGCGATACAAGTTCATAGTAGGTCCTAGTACATTGACGCGCAAACCAGAGGTTAAACATGACAAGTGCGATCCAGTTTCCAATATTCAAAGGAGTAGGAAGCAAAGATCCAGAACAATTTTGGTTCATGGTAAGGGCAATATGGGAAGCGAACAGAGTTATGGATGATAACATCAAAAAGGCTACCCTAGTTAGCGTGCTGTAGGACTGCGCACTAACATGGTATATAAAGTACTTAAGCAATCACCCGAATGCAGGAATAACAGAGATATGGGCTGAATTGAAAAATAATTTAGCGGGCTGAAATCAGAAACGCAATTGATCATAGGGTTCAAGGAGATCGTGATGACGCCTGGTGAAACTCCATGGGATCTATATCAGAGATTGAAAAGTATAATCCACGAGGTGAACATGACATTGTCGGATGTGGAGCACTGTGCGCAGTTTGTGGCATCATTGACACCACATCTGAGGATGGCATTGTCAGAAAAAATATCTCATCCCAGGCTGAAGCATTAGAGATAGCAATGAGGTTGCATGAAACTCCAATACAAGATCTAGGGTTGGGAGTTCAGAAAATCCACACGCAAATACAAAACTTGTGTTTAGAAATGCAGAGTTTAAAAAAAGAAAAGGCACCCTACCCAGAAGCATGGGAGGAAGTTTGGTGTATAAGGTGTAGAAGCCAGGGTCACGATAAGGATCATTGTCCGATCTTTGCGAACTATGTGACAATGAGGGGAGAAACACCATTGTGACTAGAGGCATAAGCAGGGCCAAGCACAACACCCTCGCTCTAGTGCGTAATCTATCAGGTGGGAGGAAAGCACAACACGGACAACATTCATCTACTACCAAAATTTAACTAGACCCCCCAATAGCTATTTTGCAACTTTTGCAGATCTCCAGGAGTGAGACTGCCGTAGTTATCAATTATTTATGGACTGGTCACCTACCTACAGAATGTAGACTGAAGTGCAAGGTCAAGATCCAGTCGCGGCGATAGTGCGTAGTGGGTTCCAGGGACGTGGAAGAGGATGGGGAGGAATGGGGCTAGGGGTTGTAGGAAGCTAATCTGTTACAACTACGTAGGACCAGGACACTACGTGCGAGATTGTACCAATGTGACTAGAATATCGTGCCCTTACTGTGAGCATTTCTATCATGAAATGATAGGGTGCCCCACATTGATAGCACATATATGTGAGAAGAGGGCAACACATCCTATGACAATGTAGAACGTCCAAATGATGAGGGCTGAACTACGCGAGGAAGACCCCAACATAAACATGGTGCTCAGAAGTGGCATAGCTACAGTGGAAGATAAGAGGAAAGTAACCAAAGACGATGTCGGGGTTCACAAGGAGACATATCTGGAAGCTAAGAAGAGCTTCGTGGAAGTCTCTACCCTAGGTAGTAAGGATCAGCCAGAGCCAGAGAGGGATCCCTCAATGCTAACTACCTTTTTAGAGACATGCATGAAATTTCTTTGCGACAATAAGGCGGTTAAAGGATTACAAGAATTTCTAACTAGGTGTGCAGGGTTGGGTGAACCTCACATGGTCCGAAAATATGGAAAACATGTATCACGAACTAGGCAGGAAATGTGATAAATGACACAGATTGGCAGCTATGAAATGGATCAGATCATTCTGGACTTAAGCTCAGATGCAAATGTACTACCTAAACAGACTTGGGAGCACATGGGCAAACCCACACTACAATGGTCTCCTATTCAATTATGGATGGAAAACCAATACAATATCTTTCCCATGGGAAGACCGCAAGGAATTATAGTAGATATAGAAGGCGCAAGCACCCAAACAGACTTTGAGGTAGCAGAAATTGTGGATGAAAGTAGTCCTTACCCTGCGTTGTTAGGGATAGACTGGGCCACCGATATGAATGGGGTTATTAATTTAAAGAAGCGGAAAATGATATTTGAGAAGAAGTCA
>APFE031029308.1:33304-63434 GCA_000404065.3 Pinus taeda
GCATCCCCTGTCGCGCCTCCTGTGGCGTCTCCTGCGACGCCTCCTGCGGCGCCTCCTGCGGCATCTCCTGTGGTGTCTCCTGCGGCGCCTCCGCACTTCCGCAGCTGCAGCGCTCAAGAGATCACCCTTCACAGATTCAATTTCCACTTCACTTTCATATAGATCGAGCTTTTGAAACAATAACCCAATATTTCAGATCTTAAGATATTCAACCCAAAAGCATACACAAGCCAAATGATCTCCTTTGCTTTATATAGGCAAGCTCTTCCTCAAATCATGGACCAATACCACGGGCCAAAACCATAACAAACCAATACCATCAACTCAATACTAGGGATCAACACGTCTGTCGAGATGCCATGGTCCAAAAACCATAGGTTCAAATTCCAAGGACTAACTACCATGGACCAAAGGTAAGTTTTCCCACATGAAATAAACTTTTCTCTGCATAAAATTTCATGAACTTTTCTCCACATGAAATAAACTTTTATAAACTTTTATCTGCATAAAATTTCGTGAACTTTTCTCCTGCGTACTTCTTAATTCTCATCATATTGAGAGCCATGCCATGGGTGTTGCCATCAAGTACAACATCTGTAACATATAACCATACCAGAAACATAATGCCAACAATGACCTGCGCATGCACCTTACTAGATGGGTCCAAGCATATGGAGAAGAGCCTCAACCGAAGCAGGTACACTTATTTTATCATACCCTATATGTCATTCCAAGGAACTAGTACACTGAAACAGAGCTCTGACATGGTACAGGCGAATGGGATATCTTGCATGAAGGTTTTTTGTTAACGTTCCTCTTTGAAGATTAATGGATGGATACGGTGGACGACATGTTGTAGGTGGTGAAGGTCACTATTTTCAAAATACCATTGGAACCAGAAGAAATCGTGCAGCCAAACCGGCCGCGACAGTTGATCCAGGCCCTAGAATGTTACAATGTGCTGGTAGAAGATGATGAGGACAACCCTAGAAACATCAATATTCCAGAAATAGAGGGGAGTCGCGAGGTTCACAGATCAACAAGTGAGGATCCGGACATCACAGCACCGCTGAAAACGAAACAAGTAAACATCGGAATGGAGGAAGAGTCGAAGTATGCAACGCTTGGGGACTATTGGGACGATGACACGGTGGAAAAGGTTGCCGAATTGCTTCGAGAGTATCAAGATTTATTCTTGACTAAAATCACAAAGTTAAAAGGGATCCTCAGTGACCTGGGAATGATGAAGATAACCTTGAAGCTGGATGCAAAGCCAGTTAAGCAGCGGCCTTACCGGTTGAATCCAAAATACAGAGCGAAGGTCCGCGAAGAGTTGGACAAGATGCTTGTAGCAGGAATAATTGAACCAGTGGAGGAGTCCAACTGGGTAAGTCTTATGGTTATGCAGTAGAAAAAATAGAAAGGTGAAATTCACATCTAAGTGTATCTCCGGAAGCTCAATGATGCATGTACTAACAATCCATTTTCGATGCCATTTATAGACAAGGTATAGAAAATGTGGGAGGACAGGAAGCCTACTCCTTTACGGACGACTTCTCAGGGTACCACCAGATCAAGATTGCGCCGGAGGATAGGAGTAAAACAACATTCGCTACCGAATGGGGTTGCTTTCAGTATACGGTGATGCCCTTTGGACTAAAGAACACGCCGACGATATTATCACGCGTTGTGGTAGCTGCATTCAAGGAATTTATACACAAGTTCTTAGAGGTATATCTTGATTATTGGACTGTATTTGGGCTAGTTAAGAATCATACCATGAGCTTACGGTTAATGCTAGATACTTACCGATGGCACTAGATTGCGCTAAATCTAAAGAAGTGTACTTTACTCGTTCCCTTCAGGAACTTGCTCGATCATGTGGTCTGCAAGCAGGGCCTGATGGTAGACCCCGTAAAGATTGTTGTCATACTCAATCTGCAAGCGCCGCGAAGTGTCAACCATTGTGCACCACGTTGGGACACACTGGTTACTATCGAAAGTTCATCAAGAGCTACGCGTAGATCACAACACCAATGGAATAGTTGTTTAAGAAGGATGCTACTTATTTTTGGAATGAGGAATGTAACAAAAGTTTGGAAATTCTCAAGGAAAAAATGGCATCAGCTCCTATATTGGTCTTTCCAAAATGCGACATTGAATTTCACGTGCATGTTGACATGTCGTGTATCGCGTTGGGCATGGTACTCACTCAAGAAGGTGTAGAGGGAATTGATCACCCAATTGCATTCGCAAGTCCACGATTTTCAAAACCTGAGAAGAACTACTCCACTACTGAGCGTGATGGATTGGTGATGGTATACACGCTCTAGAAATATCACCACTATCTGCTCAGAGTACACTTTAAGATGTATACTGACCACTCTGTGCTAAAATACCTATTGAATAAGCTTGTGTTGGGGGGGGTGCATTTGTCGTTGGTTGTTATTATTTCAAGAATATGACTTCAAAGTCATCATAAAGCCGAGACATCTAAACGCAGGGCCAGATCACCTATCCTGAATTGAGAACATCGAAGAGCCCACAAATTTAGAGGAAGGACTATTGAATGCACATCTGTATGCAGTACGCATCGTGGATGGCAACTTTGAGGATATAATCCACTTCTTAACCATATGAACCATGCCACAGGGATATTCCATTCAGCAAAAGAAAGAATTGGTGATAGCGCAACAAACTTTACTATTATTGTGGGGCACCTTTACAAAATAGGCAACGACGAAATATTACGCAGATATGTACCTGAATTCGAGCGAGGACAAATCCTAGCCGAAGCACATGGGGGGGTTTTTGGAGGACAATATGTGGGTCGCGCCACAACACAGAAGATTCTTTGTGCCGGATTATGGTGGCCAAATCTACATCAAGACTTGAAAGCATACTGTCAGCCTTGCAATGCATGTCAACACACTAGGAAACCATCGCGGAGGGATGAAATTCTACTCAAGCCACAGATGACGCTGCAACCATTTGAGAAATGGGCGATCAATTTTGTGGGGCCTATCACACCTCTAGGAAAGACATGGGCGTGCTATCATCATGGCGACAGACCACTTGACCCAATGGGTGAAATCACAGCTGGTTAAAGACTACACGGTTGCTACAGCTGCGAAATTCTTGTTCGAGAATGTGTTAACATGATTTTGATGTCCGAAAATTCTAATGAGAAATCGCAGAATGCATTTTCTAAATGAGACTATTAGCGTGCTCACTAAGGAATTTCAGATATATCATCAACAAAGTATGTTGTACCATCCACAAGAAAATGGGACCATTGAAGCATTTAACAAAATTTTGGAGACAACATTGACCAAGGTATGTAATGTGCAATGAAACGATTGGGATTTGTAAATATTTGTTGTGTTATGGGCATACCAAACAATGTGTAAGAAGTTGATGCACCAAACACATTTACGGTTAGTTTACGGCAAGGAAGCCATCATGCCAATGGATTATATTGTACCTAGTTTACGAATAGCAATGGTGATAGGTATGGCAGACCACGAAGCTTTGGAAGAAAGGATCGCACAACTGGAGGAACTTGAAGAGGATCGATTTCTGGAAGGATTTCATCAGCAAGTACAGAAGTAGTGAGAAAAAGCTTGGCATGATTGCCATATCAAGATGCACATGTTCAAAGAAAATAATCTAGTATTACTATATGATAACAAGTTCGAGAAATTCCCTGGCAAACTCTGCATGCACTAGTTGAGACCCTATGTAGTCAAAGAAGTTACAGATGGAGACGCGGTCTAGCTTGCTAAGAGTAATGGACACCCCTTCCTGGGAAGAGTAAATGGTAGTCACCTAAAGCTCTACACAGGTGGGTCGACTACCTGACTAACCGCCCGAAGGACAGTCTCACCACTCCAGCCAGTTGAAAGAGAGCATGGGACGATAAAGCAGTCTAGGGGGAAGCTGTGCGACAACTAGGGTGCGCATAGATTTGGTCTGTCACAAGGGTCGCGATTGCACGAAATGAGCTGTGATGCTAAGTTGAAAAGCAGAGAGGTGATTGTTGTTGTCACTATTCATGACAACATGTCTGAGTTATGGAAAAAGGGAGTGGTCGGTGTGTAATTAAGAGACGGGGTACGAGCTGATCTAGAATGATCTGTCACAAGCTTAACATGAGGGCACCAAAAAAGGCAAGAGCTAATGAATTTTATTTTGGAAACTCTTATAAATCACAAGGGGCCATTCGTTGAACAATCTGCACTTCTGAGAACAGTAAGCTATCGTGCCTTCCTGCCACTATGGAATTATTCATTATCTACGCTCAAGGAGTAAGCCCGAGGGTTGTGATATGGGCAATGGAGATGTAGGGCTTTTTTAGGAGTACGGTGTTCACAACTATGGGGACTGCGCAGAGTTCAACATCGACAGTAGCGGATGTGCCAGAAATTTGTAGACACGAAGTATAACTGGTCTAGATGTCGCTGCCTTACCCATGGGCTAGTCGGTGAACCATAAAAGATAAGGGAAAGGCTATAAATATGGAGGCAAATGGTGGAATTGTAGGAAAAAAGTCATCTCTAATTCACCTTGAAGATTGGGATCTCTCGAACAACAACAATGGTCTTGCAAATTGCAACACAAGCTATAATAGATAGTGCACATAGAAGATACGAAATTGGAAAATGGTTGCACTGGTATGCGGAGTTCCTGTATGCGGCACCCCAGCTAGAGCTAAAATCCTATGAGGGGGAGTTCTATGTTAACCGAGTAGAGCAGAATGATCATTATCAGTTGCATGAATTGGTAGAGACAATGGAGGAGGAGCTGGAATAAGTGTTGCATGAGAAAAAGAGGGAGCAGTGCATCACTCACAGGAAGGTGAACTACGGAGCCTAGGCAACGTGTATCGCTGCACCGATGAGTGACTCGAGATGATTCACGATGATTGTGTTGGGGGCCTATTGGGTAACGGAGGTCCCGCATAATAGTTTTTGGGCTTAAAGCCTGTAAGTTAGGATAATAATATTGTAAATCTCTGAAATATGTAGAGTGCGAAATGTAATAGGTCAAGTCAAAGGGATGTTCACCCAAGAAATAGTATAGAATAATAGGAAGTAAGTTGGCTTGCCCATGGTTTGTGGACCATTGGAATGTATAAATAGAGTGAGGCTCTACGGGTAGAAGGCAGTTCTGGTTTGGGATGAATCTTAGTGCTATGGGTTTGTAAAGACAATATTTCTGTGTCTGTAAGTTTGAGTCAAGGGTGTTGGTGGGTAGATAGAGGCTCTGCAATAGTGCGCGCATAGGCCTAGTAGAGTCCGCAACTCTGTGCGCAGACCCCTACAGTTGAGTGCGCAGGGCGGATTTGGTTGTATTGAAGAGAAGATCAATAAAGATAAGAATTCTTGAAGCATTGTGTGTTTTCTTGTGAATCTATTATTTGCTTATGTTCTGAATTTATGCATCATCTGTTATAATTGCACGCATGGGGTTTTAACTTTAAAATGGTTGCTTAAGAGCTATAATAAAAATATCAAATCTATAATAATTTGGTTAGTAAGAAGTGCGTCTGCGCAGATCTACGTGAAAGCTTGATAGCAGTACCGAGTGGCGCGAGGCCAAAAAACAGTTTGTGATCCCTCTAGACCACATCTAGACATCCCAAGGGTGCAGAAACCTGGTTCCAGCACCCTCCCCTGCTACCTCGGGTGATACCTCAGTCCGTGCTTAGTGGGCTATTGTTGAAAGGGCCGGTAGCTATGGGATTTGTTTCGCTAATAGCTGTTCTGAACTTGGGTCAGGGCCCAATAAGCCAATACCCACAAATTGTGGAGTATTTACATCAAACTTAGTCAAAACGTGGGCTTTAAGCCCCAAAACTTACCTTGGGGGATCCCACACCCAACAATTATTATAGTAGATCTCACATATCCTTGTCCTCTTGGAGGAATGTTATATGAAATTTTTCCTTACTAAACATTCAGTGAAGATTGTATTAAAAAATAAATCTCATTAGTGTTGAACTATTTGTAATGCAATTTAAAAAATAAAATATTTTTGTATTATGAAGAAAAAATAACTATTTCGTTGAACTTTCAATGATTGTTGACCAGAGAGACATTGTTCATATGGAAAAGTATTGACTTTGTCAAACGTGGGTATTTTGATAGATAGATAATTGACCTGGTCAAATGTTGGATATCTGACAAACTTTCACTGGGCGCCACATATCTGATGAAAAAAATCATTGTTGGAGATTGGACTAACATATTGTCAAGTATTCGACAATAATTGTGTTTATCAAATATTCGACAAATGTCAGGGATTTAAAAAATAATTATAAAAAATATTTGCAAGTAAATCTAACAGTATGACTGAACTATTAGAGTACGATGTCAAATTTTCTTCCCATATGTACTACTAGGGGTTAGGGGTTAAGGGTCACAAGTTAAGAGGATAAGAGGTTAGGGCTTAGGGGATTCATGGATTTTAGGTTAGAGGTTAATGGGTTAAGATTCAATGGGTCAAGGGGTTAATGGGTTATGAGTTATGAGTGTATGGGTTAAGGGATTATGGCTTGGGGGTTAAAGAGATATGTAATTTAGTGTTATAGGTTAAGGGATTATGGGTTGTGATAATGGGCCTTGTAATCCCTTTATCACCACTATTGGGGGTTTCCCTGTCAATTTCTCCCATTATCTTCCCTCTAGGCCCCTTCTCCCATATGTCATTAGGTCCTAATCCATATTATCATTATCTAATGCTAGGATTATATATCCTACAAAACCATGCTTAGAACTCCCCTTTCTCCATTCAATACACAACAAGATACCCCTCCCACCTTTTTGGTCATACCATTTAATTTCTCCTAATGTTATGAATCCCAAAATTTTGTCCCAATTCCCCTACAACTACACCCTTGGGCCCCATTGGCTAAGGGCTTAAATGCATTAGGGTTTATGGGTTGTGATAAGGGAGCCCCTAATCCACTTATCACAACTATTGGGGGTTCCTAGATCAACTTTAATTGCATCATATAAAAGATAAATAGAGAGAAAAAGACAAGGAACTTGGAAAATTGGAAGTAGTTGTTGAAGAATTAATGGAATGAAAATACACCATGGAGGTGGGGACATAAAATGGTGTATTTAATCCAAAACCATCCAACAATGTAAGAATTACATGTGTAGACTATTTTTTTTTTTGTATGTGTTTGATTTATGTTTGACAATAAGTTTGAGTGTGACCTATGTTTTCTCCTCTTAATGTATGTTCTAGCCCCACATATGTTTAGAGTATTAGTGTAATTATGTTTATAATCAAGACATTCCTAAATAACAAAGTGATATTATCACTATATGCAAAAGGGAGATCCAATTATAATATGACCTTGGTCAGGTTTGTATTGAAGGCACAAAAAAGGGGGTCAAAAGGGGATGAGCCTAGACATGGATAGCTTAAAGATTGCACCATTCATGTGCTTGAGGGCTATTTTTGTTAGTTTCGAATATACTTGGAGCAATCTAAGGGCATTTTAATGTTTTTTTGAGCATGTTACAGACAAAATATTTGAGAAATATTGTAGACTTGTATGGGACTATTACCCATACATTTTGTAATAGAACGGATTGGTGTTAAATGATGATGATAGTTAAAGGGAAATACTTGTATCCTGTTTTTTCTTTTCAGTGGACATGAATTACATTTGGGTCATGCATGAAGATGAACCTTACTTTATTCCTATAAACTTAGATTCATTTGTGGACATTAGAAGACCATATTATTGTTGAAATATGTTGTCAATGATGGACACAGGGTGATGGAAACAAAGTGTTAATTATAGTCAACATGTGGAATGAGTGTCAAATAAATATGTTAGGGAGAAGGTTCCATGCATATAAGAAGGGAAAAGCGTCATAATTATTGCAGTTTCTTTGGAGCCAATTCTAGAACAACCTGTCATCTCATGAGCATATCTAAACCACTCAGATGGATAGAGCTTTGAAAGAGGTTTCTAGTGGTATGTGGAAGTTTGAAAATGGCCTCCTGGATCATGAGATAGAGCCAATAAAAGTTCTATGACTCCAAGGCATTCATAGTAGAGTTAGAGGTGGACAAATGAATCTTTGGCACATAGCCACAATTGGCTTAAGGGCTAAACTAGGCAAAGCCTCTATGAGAAGCTATGGATAGACATGGCAATCATTTTAGAAGTGGAAATCATGTTCATTGGCCAGAGGAGAAGTGAGATGATGCCATCCTAATGGTGGTATCCTTGTGGGTGCACGCTAGAGGTTCCAAATGTGGCATAAGTGAAATGTGTCGGGATGTATTGAGCAGGTGGAGCCCACCCAATAATGGTAGAGGCATAACTTAGTGGATTAGATTTAGCACCCAAATAAAAATTCGAATAGGTAAGCATTGGGCCACGTGGTAGTTTTTTGGAAACATCTAAGATGACCCTTTAGATAGGCTTGGTGGTCATGGGAGGTGGTTTCCCAAAACGGCGATCACATAGATCAACAATGAAGAATCACTCTAGGACCTCTCCTCCAAAAACCAAAAACCACATAGGACTGGTTTTGAGAGTAGTTTCTTGGACCCAGTGGTTTTCCAATTTAATGAGGAAAAAGGTTACAAACAGCCCTCGGAGGAAATTTCTCTCTCCTCTGTGATAGGGATGGGGTGGAAACAATTTATTATCCTAGATGGTAGTAAAATATTACATAAACACAACCAATAGGAGTGTGACACATGGTAGCCATTTTGGCACTTTTGGGTACCTAAAGGGCTGACATTTGAATGACACATGTCACCACTCATAGGTCAAAACGTGGTAGGAGTGACATCATTTCGGAGGATTGACCTTGATAGTTAATGGTAAGGAAAAGAGAGAGAGCATTGGCTAACGGGAACCTAGACATATTGATAGTTGATGAAGCCTAGAGAATCATTCCACTACCTCTTTCTATAGTGACACATGAAAAACCGCCAAAAGGCAATTTCCTTGGTTTTGAAAATATCCTTACGTGAGCTTGTGCGTTATGGCCCACCTAAACCAATCGGAAGAGTTGCATTGGTAGGTTAAAAAAAAAACTCAACTAATCACCCAACAACAAAATGACACAGAACCTACCAAATAAGCCAGTTCCACCTTAATTCATAAGACTGGACTTCAAATAGATAAACCTGCAACTAGAAACTTCTCGGGTCCCCTCCACAATCCTCCAATCATACATCGTATTTTTCTACACTTAAGCCCACGGTTCACTCACACCTTAAGATTGCGATGTGATTTAAATTGGGGATCCTCCACCGTTTGATCAAGGCACGCTTGATCTAACGGCTAATAGTGATATTGCACAAGGATCTGCACGAAAATTAACTGCCCTCACGGAACCGATATGAATTATTAGTCCTTGGCCTATAAAATTTTAGGTCTGTTACTTAGATTAACGTCCTCTCATTTTTAATCCTAATATCCATCTGATAATGGTAGCCATTAGAACCTACGGCTCACGGGACTTCCATTAACACACGGTTTAATAACAGGGCCAACCCCCGCTATTGACTTCGACACAAACGTTTGAACTTGCGACCAATGGCTAAAAGCCATTGCGGCCCTTCAACCTCGATTAGGACCACGGTACACTCCTATCCCCACAGTCTATTCTTTTCGTCATTATTATCTGTCAATCTAAGCGATCCAATGACTCCCTATTCACTTATTCGCTTATGATGGAAGTCACCTTTCCACCCTGATTAACTCTGCCTACACACCCACGACACTTATACAACAGTTAACAAGTTTTACATTAGATCACCATCAATCCTTACAGTGATTGGTGGTCGATCAACACTCTTGTGACATGGAATTTAACTCATAATAAAGAATATATATGTAAATTATACACAGGCATATAGAAACCCACAAACACGTATATCTTATATTTACATAGAATCGGTTACAGTCTAAGGCATTTCAGCTTTAGTCACAAATTCCTCTAGTGATTACATTGAATCCACAGTATCTTTACACAAATGTTTTTTGACTCTTTCTATCTATGCTCTCCTCACACACACATACTCTTTATAGAGAAATTACAAAGTCTTGGATCATCTCAGATCCATGATTTCCTCTCACAAATCGCCTAAATCTCTCAATGCACGTACATGGTAGATAATTACATTAAATTATTCTTCTCGAGACTTATCAGTTCCATCAAATTAACTCGGTTTTAACATAATTTTTCTCCTAGTTTACATGATTTTCCACATCTCCTCCTCCATAGCTTTGACTTTGAGTTTTGATTAAGGGTGGTCAGATGCTCGTACATCAGACTCTCGAGGCACAAAAATTTATGACCTTCGGGTCATATGCTTCTCCTTAATCCCATAGAAATTATACCCACTTCCTTAGTGGAGCTGCTTTCATGATCTTTCTGTGAGCTGCAACAAAACCTCTACAGTAATAGTCTCCTCTTCTACACAATACCTCACCAAGCTTCTCTCCTTTGAGCTTAGTCTTTTGGCATCTCTCTAGTTCTCTCTTCTTTGGAATCATTTGAGCACTCCATGCTCTAGGCTGATGTATTCTTCACACCTTCTTTTGCCGCTACTTGTATGACAGTATAACGATCACAAACTCGCCAACATTCAATATAACTGTACCTCCTTTCACTTAAAATGACGCAGGTGGTCAATTGAACAACAATTGAGCAACAATTTAACAACAATTTAATAGCAACTAAACAACAATTGAACAACAATTGAATGATAATTGAACATCAATTGAACAACAATTGAATAGAAACAATTGAACAACATTTGAACAACAACTGAACAATAATTGAAAAACAACTGAACAACAAGTGAACAACAATTGAACAACATTTGAACAACAATTGAATAGAAATTGAACAGAAACTGAACAACAATTGAACAACAACTGAACAACAACCGACCCTTCGTTGAATTTCCCTTTTTGCACACAAAATCTTCATTCTACTTGCAGGAAACCTTTCCCTACTCTGATAGCACTTTGATGCAGGAAAAACTGCCAAAAGGAAATTTCCCTATTTTTCACAATATCCTTACGTGAACCTATGGGTTATGGCCCACCTCAACCAATTAGAAGCATTACATTGATAGGTTTTAAACAAAACTTGAATAATCACCCAACAACAAAATGACACAGAAATTGCCAACTAAGTCGGTTCCACCTGAATGCATACGACCAGACTTCGGATAGATAAACCCACATCCAGAAACTTCTCGGGTCTACTCTGCATCCTTCAATCACACATCGCATTTCGTTGCACTTAAGGCTAGGGTTCACTCACTCCTTTAAGATTTTGATGTGATTTAAATTGGCCATCCTCCACTGTTTGATCAAGGCACACTTGATCTAACAGTCAATAGTGATATCACATAGGTATCTGCATGACACTTAACCACCCTCACGGAACCAATATGAATTATCAGTCCTCAGCCTATAGAATTTCGGGTTTGGTACTTAGATTAACTTCCACTCATTTTTAAGCCTGATATCCATCAGATAACGGTAGCCATTAGAACCTACGGCTCACAGGACTTCCATTAACACACAGTTTAATAATAGGGCCAATCCCCATTGTTGACTTCGACACAAATGTTTGAACTTGTGATCAACGACTAAAAGCGATTACGGGCCTTCAACCTCGATCAAGACCCTTGTACACTTCTATCCCCACATTCTGTTCTTTCCATAGTTATTATCTGTTGATCTAAGCGATTTGATGACCCCCTCTTCACTTGTTCGCTTATGATGGAATTCACCTATCTACCCCGATTAACTCTGCCTACACACCCACGACACTTATACAACAATTAACAAGTTTTACATTGGATCGCCATCGATCCTTACAATCGGTGGTTAACCAACACTCTTGTGACATGGAATTGAACTCATAGTAAAGAATATATATGTAAATTATAAACAGGTATATAGAAACCCACAAGCACGTATATCTTATATTACACATAATCAGTTACAGTCTAAGGCATTTCAGCCTTAGTCACAAATTTCTTTAGTGATTACATTGAATCCACACTCTGTTTACACAAATGTTTTCTGACTCTTTCTGTCTATGCTCTCCTCACACATAGACTCTTTATAGAGAAATTACAAAGTCATGGATCATCTCAGATCCACGACTTCCTCTCACAAATCGCCTAAATATCTCAACGCATATACATGGCAAATAATTACATTAAATTAGTCTTCTCGAGACTTATCAATTCCATCAAATTAGCTCATTTTTAACAGATTTTTTCTCCCGTTTTATAAGATTGTCAATGTCTCCTCCTCCATAGCTCTGACTTTGACTTTTGATTAAGGGTGATTGAATGCTCTTGCATCATATAGTGGGAGGACCCCATGGGATAACTCATCCTATAAGGCAAAGCATGATGGGTTTATTATGGTGCACATGGTGAAAGCATCGAGCAATGGGTACTCTGACATGGATGAAAGACAACACAATAGAATTAGGCAATTGAAAAGGTGCTAGGTGGTCCCCATGGGTCATGTCAACCTGATGGGTGAATTATGGTATGCACAAACAAATTGTCAAGATAACAGGTGATATGGGCTAAGGGCTCGCACTAGGCCTTATGCCATAGGTAGGAACAAGGGGCATGGAGGATATAAATATCCACGAAGGCTCTCAAAGATTTTTGATCACTTCACATAGAAGTGTGACCAATAACGGAGAGCCATTTATACAAAGAATTGGCTCGTATAGGGCTCTAAAGGGATTAGTGCCCAAAGTATTAAGTCATGGTTGAAGAGACCGGTTCTATGTTAGAAAAATAGGTAAGGGAGCTAAGGGAAAGGGGCTTAAAGGAAGAAAGGCAGAACAATTAGTTTTGATAGTAAATCCAAATTAAACTACATATAAAAATAGAGAAGCTCAACTAAAACTTGTTGAAATGGGAGAGGCTAAAATTTGCAGAAAAACTCAGTTGAAATTACAGAGAATAGTTGTTGAGGTCAGATAACTTGGAGAACATGTCTAAAATATTGAGATGAATAGGACAAAGTAAAAAATAAGGAAATATGCAAAAATCTGAGAAAATGAAGAGAATTAAATAATATCAAGTCAAATTCTTTATAAGTAGGCTTGATCAAGAAGAATGTGCATAATGTTTTTGAGACAAAGCTTCTGGTGCAGCGAGGTGTTGGCATGGTGATTTTATCAACAATAAGAAATTGTTGAAGGTGTTTGTTTCTCAGTGACCAAATACTATTGAATATTTTGATGATTGAGGCAAAGTTATTTTTTAAAAGTAGAGAGGACATTCATTGATCCTAGTATGAAAATGGATGAAATATGGAACAATGAGTGTCTAAAGCAAGTTATAACTTGTTGATTAGGGGTTAGTGCTCCTTCCTATGGGTGTTGGAAGATAGTTGGGATTGTAGCTCCATTCAATTATAGCTGAAAAATCAGGGACTTGTAGCTTCTTGCTAGTTATAGCCAGAGAAATTGTAACAAAAAGTTGTAGCTTGCCATATGAATGAATTGAAGAGTAGTTTTGGAAGTTACTTATTCTTGTGTGTTCCATTGTGATTGTTGAAATTAATATATATTATGGTTATTTAAGTTATTTATGAAGTATTTAATAATGTACACAAAGTAAAATAAAGTTTTAAGTTGGTAAAATTCCTACACTACAAATTCACCCCCCCTTTAGTAGTGTCCTGATTTCCAAAAAGTGGTATCAGAGTGGGATTCTTCTTATTAGTATAACAGATGGAAGAAAGATAAGGACCATGGAGAATTGTGAAGGAGGTTTTACCAATAAGGATCCTATGCTGAATGGCACAAAGTATGTGTTTTTGAAAGTGAGGTTGAAGACCTACATTCAGTCACTTGGAGCTGATGTATGGGATGTTGTGGAAGAAGAATATAAAAGACCACAAATAGTTGTTACCAAAGATAAAAAATTGGATTTCACATGCAAAGCTAAAGTAATGCATGCCCTGCTTGCTGGCCTATCTAAATTTTAACTTTTCAAGGTGATGGATTGAACATCTGCCAAAGAAATCTAAGACAGGATGAGAAGTTGCTATGAAGGAGACAATAAGGTAAAGAAATATAAAATCCAAGTTTTTAGGATCAAATTTTAATAATTGATCATGCATGATGATGAAGATATTAAAAATTATTTTTTAAGAGTTGATGAAGTTGTGAACACCATAAAAGGGCTTGATGAGAAGCTAAATGAAGATTTGGTAGTTGGAAAAGTGTTGAGATATCTTCCTAAGAGATTTATTCCCAAGGTGTCATCCATTGAAGAAATGGCTAATATAGGCACTCTCACCTTAGATCAACTTTGAATACTCAGTGCCTATGAGATGTGGATTTCAAAAGGCAAGTTTGTAGCCAAATAATCAACCTTCAAAGCAAACAATATGTGCAAGGATGAGCATGATGGCTCTTGCTGCGATTCATATGAAGAAGAAGACAACCTTATGAGGAAGCTCAAGTGAGGATCAAGCAAGTATAAAGGTAATTTTTTTGTTTAAATGTTTTAATTGTGGCAAAATTGGTCATTATGAATCAAAATGTCCTAAAAAGAAGAAGAAAAACTATGATCCTAAAGAAAAATTCAAGAAGGTTCAAAAGGACAGAAAGAAGGCTAAGAAGAAAAGTTTCTATGTTCAAGAAGAAATATCCTTTCAAAGTGATCCCAATCAATCCTTATATGAGGAAAAATATTTTGATAGCTCGAAAGAATTCATGCTTATGGGAATTGGAAATTTGCAAGTCGAGGCTATTAACTATGATGATGATGAAGGAGAAGTTGATCTTGAAGGATAATTGGTAAGTGCACTTAAGGAGAGAGAGAGAGGATGAGAAAGAAAAAAATACCCATAAAGAATCATTGATAAAAGAAAACATTGAGGTTGTGGATCCATTTCTCCTACAAATATAAGAAGGTAAGAAAATACAAGAAACCTAAGCCAATAGTTGATTGAAAAGGCTCAAACATGTGAGAAGCTAGAACAAGAAATTGTAATGCTGAAGAAGGAGTTGTAACGATAAAACACATCTCAATTTCAATCAGAAATTTGGTAAAGGGACTGAAGATTTGAATGAGATATTGGAAGCACAATGGGCCTTCTCAAGTTGAACTGGTGTAGGCTATGAAGTTGAGTCTAGTGTAGCAACGGAATTAAAGGGTAAAAATGCAATAACCTTTGTTCCAACAAACAAAGCGACTACAAAGTAGTAATATAAAATTTCTCAGCAAAAGAAAAAATAGTAGGAGCAAAACAACAATGTTGTCCAAGTAAATTGAATTTCTCAAAAATCATTTCAGCACAGAAGGAAACCTTCCAAGAAAAACAAAATCTTCCAATGGTATTGTTTCACATGCACCAATTATGGAAATAAAACAACAAATGGTAGAGTTAATCGCTCTTAAAGATAACTAAGATCTAGTAGAATAATTTAGAAGAGAAAAGGCATACATAGGTATAATGACTCTTTTTATCCTTTAAAATATCCAATAGAATGTTTCAAGTGACAAAATTTTGGGCATATAACAGTTAATTGTAGGCTAAAGGAGAAGAATAAAGAGCCAATTATTGAGAAATTTGAACAAAAGCCCAAAGTCTAGAAAGAGAAAGAGAAATTAGAGAAATATGACATTGCTTTGTATGCTCACAATGGTGGGAGCCATTTGTATGTAGATAGTGGTTATTCCTAGGCACATGATAGGAGATAAAAGCAAGTTTCTCACTTGGAAGCCTAATAACAAAGGTAGTGTAACTTTTGGAAACAACGCTCAAGGAAAAATAAATGCGAAAGAAGTCACTAGTATATCAAATGGAAAAGGTAAGGCCAAGAACGTTTTCTATGTTGATGGGATGAAACATAATCTGTTGAGTGTGCCTTAGATATGTGATCAAGAATATGATGTGGTTTTTAAAGATAAAAATTGTCAAATCAATTCCACAGTTACAGGAGAAATAGTTGTTGAAGCTGTAGGAATAGTCAACAATGTGTATATGTTGAAGGAAAAGACAGAAAAGTGTTGTTTGGCAAAGACTGATAAGAGCTGGTTATGGCACAAAAGACTTGGACATCTAAACTTCAACTAGATTGTCAAGTTGAGCAAGAAAAATTCTCTCAAGGACTTGCCCAAACTTTCAAAGCCAGATAACATAATATGAAAATATTTCCAATTGGAAAAGAAAGCTTGAGTTCCTTTCAAGGCAAAGGAGAACTCATTAGTAAAGCCATTAAAGCTGGTACACATGGATTTGTGTGGACCATCTAGAACACAATAAACCACATGTATGCTATAATTTATGCTAATAATTGATGATATCAATAGGATGATGTGGGTGGCCTTCCTTACAGAGAAATATGAAGCTTTTGAAAAATTTAAAGAGTTCAAAGTAATGGATGAGAATGAAACTAACCAAATCACGAGCATAAGGTCTCACAATGAAGGTGAGTTCACTTCAAAGGAATTTGATTAATTCGATACAAATAATGGCATCAAAAGACAATTTACAATAGCAAAGACTCCCCAGCAAAATGGTGTAGCAAAGAGAGCATACAGATCAATGTAGTAGTTAACCAACACAATGATGAATGAAAAAAATGTTCAACAAAGTTTCTTGGTAGAGGAAATTCATACAATATTAGTTATTCTCAAAAATATCATTTCAGACTAAATAGTTACAAAACTCCCTTTGAGTTGTGGTGTGGTAGATCTGCAATAGTCAAACACTATAAAATATTTGGTAGCAGATGCTACATCAAGAGAAATGATGAAAATCTTTGCAAATTCAATGCCAAAGCATATGAAGGCATTTTTTTGGGATATTCACACACAAAAAAAGGCTATAGATTCTACAATAAAGTCACCAAGAGAATTATTGATTGCATTGATGTGAAGGTGGATGAGAATGCTGATCAGAAGAGATACAAATCAACATTGATGAACTAGTGAGCATCAATGAAAATCTTGATGAGGCAGTTGTAGAAGAAAGTGAGGAAGATCCCTCTAGTCCTCAAGCTAGAGATCCAACAAGGTATGCAAAAAAACATCATCCAACTGATCATATTGTTGGTGAATTAAATATTGGTGCGGAGACAAGAAGGAAATTGTTAAATCCCCCTACACAAGCACATGTTTCCCTGCTATCAATGGAGGAACCAAAGGACATTGTTCAAGTTACTAATGATCAACATTGGTTAAAGAAAATGTATAAATAATTGGTCCAAATAGAGAAATATCAAAGTTGGGAGCTTGTTCCCATCCCTTCAAATAAGAGTGTCATTGGCATAAAGTGGGTTTTCATAAATAAATTAAATGATCATGGAGAAGTGGTAAGAAGCATGGCTTGGTTGGTGTGTAAAGGCTATGCTCAAATATGTTGGCATTATGTTACAAGTGTTGTCCTTGATGACAACCCATTCACAGGTCAGTTCAGATTTGATAAAGGGTAGCTCACATTGTAATAGGGAAATGGTAGATAAGAACATGATGACGCAATAGATCAAAATCAAGCAATTGAAGAAAAATAATATTTTCAGTTTTATTAAGTTGTATACACTGGTTCACCTAATCCAAGTCACGTATATAAGTGGGTTCACTGAAAAAAAAGCGCATATATGTATGAACACACTTTCATACAAGTAAAAGTGTGTATGAGATGGAAAGTTATGGAAAATTAAGGTTAAAGAATTCCAAGGGTCAATACCATGGTATTAGCCTACAATATTGAGCAGAGTAACGGTTACTTGATCTTGTCTAAGAATACCATAGGTTCTAAGTGTTGTTTTGGTCTGATGTATTGAAAAAGGCTCTAAGTATATAAGGAGGAGAGGATCAAAGGGCTAAGTGTGCAAGTGAAATGGTTTTTCATGAATACATCTATCTGAAACATATTTTATGTTCTAAATACTATGGTTATGATATGATCTAAAATATCTTGTGCACCTTTGGATATAATGTTGGATCAGGATCATGAGACCTAAAATGACTTATCATTGTATGATTTGATAATGGATGAGCTAGATCTAAATTCTGACACATGTTTTATCCTTTAAATTTTATGATTTGGGTATGTCTGAAGTCTGGAATAGCTGCAAAGTTAAAAGTTATTATTTACAGATCCATATGCTCATTCACCTGAGTGTGTGTATACACGCTAGTTCGACACTTCCAAGTAGTGTATGCAGAAGAAAATCTTGTTATTCAGAGATGATTGGTCTATCTGATCAATGCTATTGTTTTACTATTGTTTTTCAATTATGTCATCATTAGATATGAAAGTAGAACTGATTGTATAATGAAATTGATTCTAGTTGGTTGTTTGATTAAGTAAGGAGGGTGATATTTGATGCTATCTATTTGGAACTATGTAATTTTATGGTAGATCTTCAGAATGACATTGATTGGTACAATTTGTCGTTCAGAGGTTTTATGATTCAGTATATGTAGAGGTATACGCAGGTTGGGCTAAAGGAAGTAGCATATACATACAGGTTGGCTTCACTTAAGTAGCATATACATTCTAACATATGATTTTTGAGGTTGTAGTTGGTTCTAGCTATTGATGCAGTTTTCTGGGTTTAGGTCCGTGTTTTGGTGACAATGATCTAATTGTCTAGATTGACTGATTGTTGATAGATGCAGTTGTATTTGATGATTTTATTGTAGTGGTGATTAATATTACTGATGGGTCCAATATGAAAATTTGATGAAAAGTGGCCTTCAAATTTTATTGTTGTATACCAGGAGTATCCAGTTTGAAAATTTATGAAATGTGGTCCCTGGAGGAAGAGTGAAGGTATTAGCCTTCTATAGGCTGATGCTTACATACTGGTAAACATATCATCCAGTAAAAAATCTAGGGGGTTGGAGCTCCCTTCGAGTAGAAGCTAGAAAACAAGTGAAGGTTGTAGCCTTCAGCAAGTAGATTCTTGCATACTGGAAAAGTATGCACCAGTATAAAACTTGTAAACACTTTTTATTATAAGAAAATTGAAGACTGAGATGATAACAGTGGTGATTTTTTCGTACATTGGGTTTCCACCTGAAAAATCCTGGTGTTCATGTGTGCTGCTTATGTGTGATGATTTATTCTTTTCTTACTGCATCTATTCACTGCTTAATGCATCACACTCTGATTGAAGACAATGACTTAGTTGTTTATTATATATATGCTTGTTTCATTCTCTATAGTTGCAAACATACGCTAGTTGGTTTTAGTAAAATAAGGAATACTGTTTCAAAAGGAAAATCATTATTGTGGAAGTCAAAATACTGATTCACCCCCCGCCCCAGTATTTTTCCCAACAATGGAATTGGAGTAGGTCCTAAACTTGATCGCTTGAAGGGAGATCTCTCAAGATGAATAATCACAAAGGAATGGGATCTATCAGACCACCAATATTCAAAGGAAATAACTTAGCAGATTGGAAGATAAGAAACAGAGTCTATCTTTAGTCATTGGAGCTGATGTTTGAGAAATTGTGGAAGGAGGATACCGATATCCAGCAGCATTCCCGATAGATCCAACAGAAAATAAAACATATGAAAACAATGCCAAAGTTGTCAGTGCATTATTGGGAAGTCGATCAGAATAAGAATTCGTCAAATTCATGCACCTCAACATAGCCAAAGAAATATGGGACAAAATCATTCAGAGGTACGAAGGAGGCTCCTAGGTAAAACGTGCTAAGCTCCAAACTCTCAGAATTCAACATGAAACTTTCATGATGCATAGTGATGAAAGTATTGCTAGTTACTATTTATGAGTAGATGAGATTTTAAATTGTATGAAGAATCTGTGAATAAATAAATGAGGCTACTTTAGTAGAGAAAATTTTGAGATCTCTATCTTCTAAATTTGAGTCAAAAGTATTTTCCATTTTAGAGAAGTAGGATCTACAATCTATTATTGTTGTTCAAATTCATGGAATTTTAATTGCCTTTGAAATGAGGAAAGGAGGTCCATCAGATATTAGAGAAGCCACTTTCAAAGCCTCGGTAAAGGGAAAAGAAAAGAAATATCTCAAGGAATCGGGATATATTTTAGAAGGAGATGAGGTAAAATTTGTAAAGAAGCTTCAATGGGGTTCTGGAAGATTCAGAGGTAAGATTTCATTCAAATGTTTTTCTTGTGGTAGAGTTGGTCATTATGGTTGTAAATGTCCTCATAAAGATAACCATGACAAAGGAAAGGAGTCTGCAAAAGGTAATAGAAAACAATTTGTTAATGGAAGAAGTTATTATACTCATGAAGATAGTGATGGCTTGTCTAATAGTGATGAAGATGAATCTGAACAAGATATTAACCTACTTATGGATTATGACAATGATAATTTTATGGATGCCTCAGAAGAGTAATATTTTCTTGAAGAAATCTCTCAACTTAAAATCTATTTGGAAGAAAAGAATATGGTCATAGAATCTTTGAAACATCAACTCATTAAAAGAGAAAAGCACAATGAAAAATTAGGATGTGAAGTAGTGGGTCTAAGAAAACAAATTGAGAAGACAAAATCTATGAATCTTAGATTTGCTAAAGGATTAGAAACCTTAGATGAAATCATCAAGGATCAACCTTCTCCACTTATAAATACTTGTCTTGGATACCCTGGAGAAACATCCCAACCAGAAAATTGTTCAGGCATCACTAGAAGCTATCTTGATGCAACAAAAACCAGTGAACAATGCGTCAATCCTCAGCAAAATCCTAATGGTAGTCCCCATGTAAATCATGCTCATTTTACTCCAAGTGTGAACATCAATAGAAGCACCAACCAAAATGTGAACAGTACTAAAAAAAACTATGATCACATAAACTTATTCTTTAATGGACAATGTTTTTCATGCCATAACTTTGGTCATAAGACTATTCAATGTTTTTCTTACAAAACTATCATGACTAGAGAAACAATAAAATAAAGTAGTGTGATAGGACTCAAGAAATGCTCTTATAATAACTTTTATCCTCTTGAAGATGAAATTGAATGTTTATTTTGAAATAAATTTGGTCATGAAGAATCTGAATGCAGGAGAACATTTTAGCCAACAATTCAAAAGGAACAAACATCATCAAATTCCAAGGTATGGAAAAGGAATGAATTTCAGTTAGAAAGATGTGGCATACCTCTGTTTGTAGAAAGACAAGAAAATCAGTGGTACATTGATAGCGGATACTATAAACACATGATAGGTGATAGAGATAAACTCCTTTCATACAAAGCTTTAGAAAAGGAAAAGAATGTCTCTTTTGGAAATGACACATCAGCTATCATTAAGGTAAAGGTTCTGTTTATTTAAAAGAAAAGGTTAAAGCTGGATATGTTATGTATATTGATGGTTTAAAGCATAACTTGTTGAGTCTTAGTCAAATTTTTGATCAAGGAAATGAAGTTGTGTTTCGATCAAAAGAATGTGTGGTTCGTGAGCTTGACACTGGGAAATACCATAATCAAAGGTATAAGAACTCCAAGCAATCTATATATACTAAAAGGAGGTCAAGAACAATGTTATCTATGAAAAACAAAAGAAATTTGGTTATGGCACAAAAGATTGGGGCATCTAAGATTTTCTCAAATAAGAAAAGCATGCAGGCTCAAGGGGTATTGTGATCTTCTAGATATCATCATTCTAGAAAATACCTTCTGCAAGTCATGCCAATTCGGTAAGAAAAATAGAATTCAATTCAATGCTAAAGAAGGATCAGCAAGTAAGCCTCTTGAAATCATTCATACTGGTTTGTGTGGGCCAACAAGGAAAAAGTCACCTCGTGGAGAAGAATACTACATTTTATTTATTGATGGTTTTTCTAGAATGTGTTGGATTGGTTTACTAAAGCATAAAGATGAATCATTTGAAAAGTTGAAAGTATTCAAATATTTAGTTAAAAATTAATTAGATATAAGAAAACAAATTTCTCAGATCTGAGCGGGGAGGAGAATTCATATCAGATGAACTTTTTGAATTTTGTGAACAACATGGAATAGAGAGACAGTTCTCTATTTACAGAACTCCTCAACAAAATGGTATGGTGGAAATAATGAATATATCAGTTCAAAAAATGTCTCGAGCTATTCTTGATGAAACTGGAACTCTTAACACCTTTTGGGGTGAAGCTGCACATACTGCAGTAAGTATTCTCAACAAAGCTCATGTTCGTGTAAATAGTGATCAAACTCCATATGAACATTGGTATGGTAATCCTCCTACTATAAAACACTTTAGAGTTTTTGGAAGCAAATGTTTCATAAAAGATACTGATGAAAAACTTAGTAAGTTTGAACCCAGAGCCGATGAAGGAATATTTCTTGGTTATTCATCTATAAGTAAAGGATACAAATGTTATAATAAGAGACTTCAAAAAATTGTTGAATGCATTAATGTTATAATCGATGAAGCATGCATAAATCTGAAACATGAAACATTAGTAAAGGAATATGATAATAATGAAGATGATGGATGCTTTCTGATATCAAATCGAAATGATATAGAGGAAGAAACCAATGAAGCATCAAAAGAAGATACATCTGAGAAGGAAAAGGCTCCATCCAGGTATTTTCAAAAGAATCATCCAAAATCTCAAATTCTAGGAGAAAAAAGGGTCTAGAGTATAGACAAGAAGAACTCTTGTTAGAGCTTCTAGTTATCTAGCATTATTATCCTCCATAGAACCACAAAATGTAAATGAAGCTAGCACATATGAATGTTGGGTTAAGGCCATGAATGAAGAACTTGAAACAATTGAAAAGAATTATACTTGGGAATTAGTTCCTAGACCTTATGATAAAAGTATTATAGGAACAAAATGGATATTCGAGAATAAGTTGAATGAAATTGGAGAGGTTATTAGAAATAAAGCAAGGCTTGTTAGTAAAGGGTATACTCAATAAGAAGGTATAGAATTTGAAGAAACTTTTGCACCTATTGCTAGACTTGATGCCATAATAATGTTTCTTTCTCTTTCAAGTTTCAAAAAATTCAAAGTATATCAAATGGATGTAAAATATTCATTTCTTAATGGAGATTTAGAAGAAGAAGTATATGTTGAACAACTAGAAGGATTCATTCTGGGAAACGATGCAAAGATGGTATGAAAACTCAAAAAGGCTTTATATGGACTGAAAAGAGCTCCACGGGCATGGTATATCATCTTGACAAATATCTTAAACAACAAGGTTTCACAAAAGGATCTGCATACAACAACTTATATACAAAAATTGAGAATGATAAATTGCTAATTATTTTTGTTTATGTTGATGATATCATCTTTGGTGAAGGCACATATACAAGCTAGTTTGGCACTTCCAAGTAGCTTGTTCAGAGATGGCTGATCTATTTATTAGTGCTGATATTTTACTACTATTTGTCAATGATGTCTTCATTTGATATAAAAGTAGAGCTAATTGTATAAGGAAATTGAGTCTCTTTGATTGTTTGATTGAGTAAGAAGGGTGATATTTGCTGTTATCTATTTGGAACTTTGTAATTTGATAGTAGATATTCAAAATGACACTGATTGGTATTGTTTGTGGTTCATAGATTTTATGATTAATTATCCTTACAGGTATACGCAAGTTGGGCTAAAGGAAGAAATGTATACATGTAGGTTGGCTTCACTAAAGTAGTGTATACATTCAAACATATTATTTTTGAGGTTGCAATTGGTTCTGGTTGTTGATGTAGTGTTCTAGGTTCAGTTTTGTGTTCTGGTGACAATGATATGATTGTCCAAATTGACAGATTATTGATAGATGCAGTTGTATTTGATGATTGTATTACAGTGGTGATTGATGTTACTAATGGGTCTAGTATGAAAATTTGATGAAACGTGGCCTTCATATTTTATTGTTGTATACCAGGAGTATCCAGTCTGAAAATTTATTAAACGTGGTCCCTGGAGGAAGAGTGAAGGTAGTAGCCTTTTGTAGGCTGGTGCCTACATACTGGTAAATGTATCAACCAATACAAAATTTGGAGGGTTGGATCTCCCTTCCAATAGAAGCTAGAAAACGAGTGAAGGTTGTAGCCTTGAGCAGGTAGATGCCCACATACTGGAAACGTTTGCACTAACAAAACTTGTAAACACTTCTTATTATAAGAAGATTGAAGACTGACATGACAACAACAATGGTTTTTTACCACATTGGGTTTCCACCTAAAAAATCATGGTGTTCATGTGTGCTACTTATGTGTGTTGATTTATTATGTTTTTATTGCATCTATTTACTGATTGATGCATCACACTATGATTGAAGATAATGACTTAGCTGTTTATTATATATACACTGGTCTCATTCTCTATAGTCATGGACATATGCTGGTTGGTTTCATTAAAATAGCATATACTGTTAGAAAAGGAAAATAATTATTGTGAAAGTTAAACTACTAATTCACCCCCACCCCTCCTCTTAGCATTTTCCCCAACAAAATAGAGGGACTAGACTATGATGAAAATTTTTCTCCTGTTTCCATATTAGAAGCAATAAGAATGTTTTTAGCATTTTCTTGTTTTAAAAATTTCAAAAATCTACCAAATGGATCTCAAATCCACCTTTCTCAACGGAGAGTTATAGGAGGAAGTTTACAGAGAACAACCAAAATGTTTTCAAATGACAGAGAAACCAAATTATGTTTGTAGACTTAAGAAGGCCTTGTATGGTCTCAAGAAATACCCTAGAGCATGGTATTCCAAGCTAGACAAATACGTAGTCAAGTGTGGATTCAAAAGAGGTGTAACTAACAACAACTTATATGTCAAAGAAAAGGATGGAAAAATTATTATGGTAGTAGTATATGTTGATGATATAATCTTTGCTAATGATTCAGAGTTGTTGACCAGTGAATTTGCAGCTGATATGAAGGCTGAATTTGAGATTTCCATGATTGGAGAGCTATCATATTCCCTTGGATTGCAGATAATGCAGAACCCTAAAGGCATTTTTATTTCTCAATGAAAGTATCTCAAGGAAGTACTAAAGAAATTTGGCATGGAAGAATTATCTTTAATGAGAACTCCAATGGTAATAAGGTGTAACCTTAGTAAAATGGATGAATCTCTAGAAGTGGACTAGACCTTATATAGATCCATCATTGGTAGCCTTTTATATTTGACCAATTCAGTACTATACCTCATGCAAGTTGTTTCTATAGTTTGAAGTTTTCAAGCTGCTCTTAAACAAAGCCATCTATTAGCAGCCAAAAGAATTCTCAAATATCTCAAAGCAACAATGGACTATGGACTGTGGTACCCAAGAGGTAGAGAATTTTCATTTACTATTTATAATGATGGCAATTGGGTAGGTGGTACAGATGATCGAAAGAGAAAAAGTGGTGGTGCTTTCTTTCTTAGAGAAAGTCTAGTTTCATGGTTAATAAAGTAACAAGAACTAGTACAAATGGGGCCAAAATCCAGCGGCTATTATTTGGATATGCGATGTATTGGTGTCAACTATTTGAGACATTGATTCTTATCAATTTTTCACTAGAATTTTGTCAAATAGTTGATAATTTAGTTACCGTCGGATATGTGATAGTACATATGTCAATAATCCAAGACATGAAAATCCGGAAATGGTCATTAAAAAATTAATGTTTATAAGTCAGTTTTGCGATGCTAGAAATTGTTGGATATCTAATATTACAAACTAATGTTGAAATGTCAGGTAATCCACAACATAAGTAAATTTTGTGACATAAGTGTTTTTGTTCCAATGCTTTCAGACTGATGATAACGCATTAGATATTTGACGCATAGGTAATTTTGTCTGACAAAACAAATTGATGTTGAGGCATCAGGGAATCGATGGGATAAGTAAATTGTGACGCAAAAGTGTTGTCACTTCGACACTTTAAATTCGACGGTTAAGCTTCAGATATGAAACAGATGGGAGTTCTTTCCAATGGGAGTGCTAAGGTATCGAAACATCCATTTTTCATTTCAGACATGAAATATTCTACGAGTAATCTGACGGGTAGTTATCGAATATTCGATAGCTTGCCTATGTCGTTGAATATTTGACAATGATTATATATATATATTTATATATATATCTATATATATATATTATATATATATATATATTATACTATATATATATATATTATATATATATATATAATATATATAGTAATAGTTATTATACACACACATATACTGTTTTTTCTTAGTGGCTCCACTCCCTTATACATTTGATACCTTCAATTGTTGCAGATTATATAATTTGAGTTTTCTTGATGGCTTTTCTCCCTTCTATATTCGATTCTTACAATAGACTCGAGGGTTTCTCGGTGGTACCTCTATTAGACACTAGTTTCCTACATCTTTTTAAAGGAAACATTGACATTGGTATGGTGAAATAATCAATATGTAAGTGTCTTCCAGTATAATAAAGTGAATCAAGCATCTCATCTTTGTCATAAATGGACTATATAGGGACATGCATTCCAAGAATTGCTAGATCACATTACAAATAACCAAGTATTGGTGATAAGCCAACATCCAAGCAAAATCATAAGCACAATCTAGGTTAGTTTCATCAAATATGTTGTTGATGTACCAAAATTGTACTATGAAATATTGCAAACATAAATTAAAATCCACAAACAATCATAGTTTTGTTATTATTTGTCCTAACAATGGATTTAGATTCAAGAAATGGTTGGACTTCAAATGTGGAATATCATCTGTGTATACCAGTATTCTCCACAGAGACCACGAGTTGGTTAGAATAACTCCACATGGATTCCATACATGTGGCTCCTTTGGTGGACAAGTAGCTTTGTCAATAGATGATAGCCACAAATAAACATTACACTTTAACACAATCAAATAAATTTACCAAGCTTGCAAACATAGGTAGTTCCTTGGTGACTTTCAAGAATGGAGGTACTCATTTATGTACTATAACTTTATGTTTTATCACATATCGTGGTTCACAATTCACTTTTCTCACTAGAAATATTTTGTATTCGTGCTCAGTATTTTTAGTTTTCTTAAAGATCTCATTCTAGAAGAGTCCTTTATCCTACTATGATATGAACAAAAAATGAACTGCCACAAATATTATTTCAAGTTAAATCTTAAAACTAAAATAATTTACAAAATCTAACATAATTTACAAAGACAAACATGTTGATTCAATGAATAGAAGAGGAAAATGAATATGACCAACTCTCATAATTTAAATTGTGAGACTAGAAAGTGGAAGATGAACGACCCCCAAGGCATAGTGAGGAAATATAACATGTAAATATATACAGTAGGAACAACAATAAGGAGGACCAACTTGTAATCCAAATTAATACCTTTTACAATTTCCAAATGCAGATCAATAATGATCCAACAAATAATATTACTTAGGTTTCACTGAAATTGGACCATTGAAGAATATGGATGATGACAACCTAGTTAGTCTCAACTTCACTAGAAAATTGAAATTTAGCATAACTGAAACCAACTCACTCAAACCAAATCATGATACTCGAATTTGAACTACCTGCAAGGCCTAGTGAAGTATTACAATGAGTAAAATGTGCAATAGAAAAAACACTAAGGGTGGTCAACTTGCAATCCTAATGTACCCTCTCTAAAATGATGCTTGCTATAATTTCTAAATGCACATTAATACCTATCCAAGAACTACTATTGAATAATATTGGACCATATTGACCAAAGCTGATGATGCAATGTGGTGCATCAATCGTACTTGATGTGAATGTGAGGAGAATATGACTAATGAACCATTAAAAAAAGACAATACATAAGTTTATTCACTGACGATGGAGATATGCATTCTATATATATATATATATATTTTAAAATCGTATAGTGTATAATATATATATTATACACTATACTATTTTAAAGACTACAAGAATGCCATCGCACATAAGGTTCTTCATTATTAATCACCTAGAGTTGAAGCTAGAGGATATTGTAGCTTATAAAGTTATGGTTATCAAGAACATTAAAAGAGAGAGTATTTTGTGTGATGGAAAAATACTCTAGAATAGGAGAATGTGTAATAGCTCTTTTTCCATAAAAGCCTATGTATATAAACCTAGTTGTGTAAATTATTTATTTGTGAGAATAAATTGATGCCTAGCATGAAAGGAGGGACATGTGAATCCAAAGTTCTCAGAGGGAAATTTTGTGGTGGTTTCTTGCATGGACATTGAATGCCTATTTCATATTGGTTGGTGATGAGCCCCAAAAATGTACAATTATTTGGGCTCATTCAACTTCCTAATTTGGCTTAGTCCACCATTCTCATTTGTTTATTGCATGTTTTTGATTATTTTTATGTTAATAGAGTGAATTTGGTTAGTCATTATGCCAACAAGTCTAATGGGTGCTTTGTGTAGCCTTGTTGGTCAACTTGGAGACAAAATTGAAGGTCTTAATGAGCACTTGGCAGCCAAATTCGTGGGAGAACAAGCTAGAGGATTTGTAGGAAGGTGTTCCCCTCATTTATGGGTCCTTACCTCGAATTCTCCACCATCAGCTCGGAGTTCAAAAGCCACCAAATCAATGAGCACAAGGGCAGCCAAGCAAGTCAAGTTGGACTACTGTTAACTACAAGTCTTGGGCAGCCAAGTCCCTAAATTCTAGGAGGATTGTTGGGTCCTCAATTTGTATAAATAAGAGGGCTTAGGGCCTAATTTGGTTAGCCATTTGATAGCCAGTAGTTAGCTAGTGGAGTTAGTTATTTTGGTTAGCTAGTGGTTAGTCATTTTTGTAGCTAGTTAGTCATTTTGTTTTAGCCATTAGTTATCTAGTTTGTAATTCGATTTGTAGGCCATGGATTAGTTTTGCTTTCAGCTCTTTCTCAAGCTCTCCTTGTGGACAGTTTTGATGTAACTTTTCATTCTTGGTTAATAAAGATGGATCCAGCTTTGCACCAGCTCTAAATCTCTCTTGGGAGGCTGTAGTTCTTGGGGTTGGGCCCATCTCAAGCGCCCAGTACCTCCCTTGTTTATATTTATGTGTCTTTGCTGCATTCTCATAATAAGATCTGCTATTTTGGATTTAAGTTCATTAGTGTTTGAATCTCATTTGCAGAACTTGATATCAGTTTGGATGCATGTTTGGGTTTATAAATACTTAGTTTCATAATTGTTTCACATAGGTTTCATTTCTTGTTTTCCATTGCCGTTCATTGAATTCATGGCATAAGTAATTTAGGTTGATGCATTTTCGGTTTGGTGACAGTCATAATCATTTGTTCCATTTACACTCCTCTCTCTCGTTCCATTAATTACCATCTCCTCCATTTTGATCACGCATGCAAACATATCTCCTCGACCTTCACTTCGTTCTGTCCTCTCCCAAAGTCTTCCACTCCTCATGTAGCTTCATTTCCTAACCTTTCATTGGCATCACCCTTTACCTTCAACATACTCCCTACACCCATTTCCCATCTCATTCCTCCACTTCTGAGCCATCACCAGCCTTATCCCTACCTCACATATCTCTTCATACCACTGCAACACTCCATCATCTCCCAAAACCTCCATGGCCAATCATCCTGTAGAATTGCACAGAACATCCTGTAGAAGACTTACAGGGCTATCCTGTAGATGCCTCTGAGTATCCTGTAGGATCCCCTGCAGACATCCTGTAGGAGGCCACTCACTCGGTTGCTGAGCTTCTGAATGTGAGGAACCTCTATGGATGGATGCTAAGGATCCCTAGGGACCTCTCCTAGCCTCCCCAACCTGTCCCACGTTTTCCTTCCTTCTCCATCCCATCTGCACAGCCAAACCCTGATAAGCACAAAATCACAATCATTCCACCCACTTAAGGAAAAAGTACAAAAACATGTCTTTTATGATGCAAGTAGTTTAGATCCATGCATTTTCACTTATTAGAGGTAGTAGCAGCATTGGTAGAAGTTTCATTCACATTCTTTGCATTATAGAAGTTAGACTAGTCAAATTAGGGTTTCCTAGGCTTACATGTTTTGATTTGCTTTCAGTTCATTTTTGTCAAGTAGATTAGTCTCCTTTGAGCTAGCTTTCGTCCACCATTGATAAAGCTTCTTCTGTGAGCCTATAGAAGTTGGCTTGAGCCCTAGCAGACTTGTGCCAGCTG